>LPNX010835714.1:61832-171832 GCA_001517045.1 Pseudotsuga menziesii
AACAGCTGCCAACGCCAGGAGCCATAGCCACATTTGAATATTCTGTCATTAAAATACTACCAGTTTGGACCAATGCTGCCATTGGTAAGAATTTCACCCTGTAACACATGCTCTTTTGCAGATTCATAGGTTCATAATCAATGAGTAGAGACTTTGATGATTTAAGGTAACGAAAGGAACCCTAATGGCAATCAATCAACCATAAAATATAAAACAAAGCAAAACTAAAAACAATAAAAACAAAGCATAATCAAAAATTTAAAAATAAACAAGTGAAAAATCCTAGAGATAACAACCGGGAATGTAACTGCAGATGGGAAATACTTGGGGGAGGCAGACACTTTTGGTATTGAAGGAGTCGAAGGAAGGCACATCACAAAGTACTCTAAACAAAGGCGATCAAAAGGGGGAATGCTGCCAAACTGTTATATATGGGGTGGTGTCTAAAGAAACAGTTGTGGAACGATCTGGTGGATTTTGAGCGAGCCCAAGAAAGTAAATGCTCGACGGTGCTTTCAATTTTACAAAGTATGAAAGCATGAAGAAGACTCCAGTGAGGTCTCTTTTTCATTGATAGTCTCCTATGCTCAAAAAAGTTTAAAAGTGTACATAGGAGAGCTTGCCCATCTTTTGTGGGATGGGAGACTTCTTTACCGTTGGTAGTCCAATCAGGCCGGAAAAGGTTAAACCTGTACTGACTGGACAATCATTTAGATACTTTTACGAATATGAACAAAGCCAATTTTGCTTGGCAATCTTTTCTTGATGAGAAGGATGGAAAAAATATTAACGACAACCCATGGTGATATTTTTTGTAAGGTTTGACCCCTCTTCCCGAGAAAGCATAAAAGGATGTGGAGGGGAACGGTCTTGGCTTGAATGTGCCAAGGTGGTCATTTTCATATGGTAGTCTTCATAGTTCGCAAAAGGAGATAAACGATGCTATGTAGACGCCCTTTCTAATACTTTAATGAGCGAGAGAGGAAGAAAATGCGCTCGACAATATTTTCATTCTTTTAGGAGTCAGAAAAGAGCTTAACAGAAGCTCCAGTATGGTCAACCGATCAAGCAGACAGTAAAGGATCCCCCATGCCAGGACAATGGACAGTGGTCCAAAGGTCATCCATGTAGTATGGATGGAGCAGGTGGCTCTTGAACATACCAATACATGCACAGGAGAGATCGCAACAGAGGCACACAAACTGAGGTGGCTCTCAAACAAAGGTCACAAGAGTCTTGTATGAGTTGTGGTGGACGGACTGGACTACATGTGGTGTGATTGCAAGTCCAGAGATAGTTATATGCCAAATGTATGTGAAAGAAATGATTCGATTTTTGAAAAGTGGTCCGGGGACCTATGTGAGTTGTGGTGGACGGATTAGACAGTTATATGGTGAAGCAATACAATGAGAGGGTGATATGATATTGCATGATGGATGCATGCAAACTGATGAGCCTCTCGAAAAGTGAGCCAGAAAACCGACTACTGACTATGAGACAATGGTCTCATCATAAGACAGAGGATGAAAACTAAACCTAGTGGTGCGAACGATGTCTCAAGGGGAATTCAGATGACTCTGATTAGCAGCTAATGATGTTGCCCCTGGTGCAATGGTGCACGGGGAAAAACTAGACCGAATGGAGGCCTATGGGTATAGAGCTAACTCAAGGTACACATGTGATTTGCGTGGTGACACACAAACTGACGTGACTTCAAGAAATTACCCAAGGAATTAGCAAGGAGGGAGGTAGTCTAAAGTTCGTTTCTCGACCCAAGAGCGTTGAGAAACCAGGAAGATACGAAGAGGCCTCAACCTTCAGGGCAGGTCTGGGGACCTGACGGTATGATAGCATGGTGGTAGCTATATCATACGTGCAACATATTGTGTGCATGTGCAAATGGGGGGCCACACTATCCAGTGGGCTCCCAGCGGCGTAGGGACAGGGATAATATCTACTTGCTCATGTGCAAATGATATGACGGAGTTCTAGAATGGACTCACTGCGACTAGAAGTGGAACACCGACTGGAGGGGGTCACCAAATCGTGGTAAAAATGATGCAAAACAAAAAACAAAAAATACTCTATAAGTGACTCATGGTAGTGGTATCGGGTATGGGATCTCTTGAGGTGGAGCCCATTGTGGGGATTATTCAAGAGCCAACTGTCTGAGTCAGTGAAGAAATGCGTCTCCTTGCTGAGACAAAGTTCATTGGCAAGATGGGGTGACTAAATCTTGCCTTCGATGGGAAGAACTGATTCCACACCATGGTTGAAAGGGAAAGGGGTAAAATTGGTGGTGGTTTTACATATCTCTCCATCATCCTGATAGTGGCACCGGTATAGATCAGGTGGATCTTCCATGGGTGAGGAGACGAACGGACTACTGGAGCTAGAGATCATGTAAATGGTTGTACTGGTCGAGGAAGAAACCAGAGGGTCGATCTCCTCAATGGAAATGAATTCGGATTCAAGGGAATGTTTCCGAAGTTGGCTAAGGGTGGCCCGAAACTCAGCCAATTCCTGGCAGTGGTGAGATTATTTTTCATACAATCTACAAAGGGCGCATGCATGGTTTGTCCTCAAAGACTTGTTTTTTACTGTTGGCCCACTTCGGAGGACAACCAGGGGGATGTTCTCCATTGTGTCCATGGCATCTAAGTGTGTGTGGATTATGGGAATCTTGGGACAATTTTGTGTTGCATGACCGTGTACGTCGCACACGGTGCAAGGTGGAGTTAGTCGAGATTCATCGGTTGCCACTTTGGCATTTTTTCCCCTAGCCCTCTTTGGATGAGTCGGGGCTGGTACAGGCGCATAAGGTGGTTTTTGTGGGCCAGTAGGGGGATGTGATTTGACCACAATGGGTTGAATAGGGGTTAACACGACTTGGGGTGTTGGAGTTTGGGTTGATGGATCGAGGTACCATATGGGAATCCCTAATGTGAAGTTGGGTAAGTTTAAGGTGGCCATTATTGGCTTACTCATGATTCCAGGAGGAGTAAATAGGAAGGGAATTGTGTGGACTAGGGAGGAACCCAAGTAGCGCCCTGGTGAGTACGTTTCAGGATGCATTGGTGGTTGCGGCTGTGCATGATGTTGCAAGTGCAGATGAGGTTGCGGCTATTTATGGTGTTGCAATTGTGGATGGGGTTGCAGCCGTGGATGGTGTTGCGACTACAGATGGGGTTGTGGTGCAGTAGTGCTGGATGTCAGCATGCACAAATCCACAGTATCACTTGGCGGAGATGGTGGTGATACTAAGGGGAAGGAAGCTGTCATAGAGGTGTTGGCGAACAACCCTGGGCCTACATTCAGGATGATGGGGGTGGTGGTGCTGTTGACTATGGTGTTGATAGTGGGAATAATATTAGCTAGTGTTGTTTGTGCTTGTGGATCATGGTAATTCAACTGGTCAACAGTCACAATTTTCCCATCATGAGGGAACATCATTTGGCGGAAGACGGTAGATACCATGGCTCACATCACGTACATATAGCTACGTCCTAGAAGAAGGTTGTATTCTAACTAAGCATTGATGAATTCTATGTCAATTAGGATAGTATTCTCACCTAAAGAGATGGGGACGTGCAGGAGGATGCCTTGGGCTCTGGTGGGATGGCCATCATAGGCACGCGATGTGGTGGTGGATGACTGCAAGATGGGGGACCCGAGTTTCTACCAAACCAAGGTTGACATGACACAAGTGGATGCCCCCTCATCAATGATGCACCAGTGCACAACCAAATTCCAAATTGATAGCCGGATCTAGAAGGAGATGGTCGATGGCATTCTTAGTTCTCCTTTATCCAAATCAAATGTGATTAATCTAGAGTTAGAGGGGTCTATGAGACTAATGGAGGCTAGCAAGGCTTTTCGCTATGTTGGGAACATTTTGAGTACTTCAAGAGGCGATATGGATGTAGGTGATTGGGCCAAGTCATCGACGATACTATAGTTAACTGCCACCCTTGCAGTAGTTTTGTTGGCAAGGCACCTGAAGGGGAGATGCGGGGCTGTTGGGGGGGGAGGGAGGAAGGTGAAGAGGAACATTGGCAGTGTTGGATGTGGATGCTACTGCTGTGTCAGGGGTTTCAGTAGCGGATCCATATTGGCTCCTCCTAGTTTGCAGGTTGATCTCCTCCGCTGTAACTACTAGCAATTGGTGTACTCCTGTCTCTGTGGGATGTGGAACAGGGTTAGCTGCAGGAGTGGTTTGGGGCAAGAGTGTGGTTGCTACCAATCCTTGGACTAGTAACAGGTTCTGGAGCACCATGGGAGGAGGGCCTAGTGGTGTTGGGTTCTGTTGTGTTTGGGAAGTCGCATTGTTTCCTTGCTGGGCTTCGTCATGGAGGAGTTATTTGGAATGTCCCATAAGAGAACATTCATTGGTGTAGTGCCCATAGACATTGCAAAGCTCGCATGGTTTGTTGGTCTATAATGGGGCGTTTCGTCGAGGCGAATTGGGTTGTTGGGTATTTTGCGCTGGCAAGTTGGCGGCATTGCGGGGGGGGTTAGGTTGTTGGTTGCCTCTTTGGGGTTGGTTGTTACCCTGATTCCTAGCTTGGTTGTTTCTACCTTGTCCCTTTTGGTTGTTGGGGGTAGGTGGGTTGGGACGATTCTACTGAGCAAACACTTGTCCTAGAGGTGCCGACGGGGCTGGGACGTGGGCTTGAGCAGCTTGCACTGGTGGTGCATAGTAAACTTGGGGGGTTAGCAGTGCCATAAATTCGATCATCTATCCTGAATATTGTTGTGCTGGCCTGGAAGGTGCATGGGCATGCTACTGTGGCATAAGTTGTGTATAGGAGGTTGTAGCTCCGGATTGAGATATCATTCTTGAATAATTAGGAGATTGATTTGGGTAGGAAACACTAGGGGTGCTGCTCGGGTGCAGAGGAATCATGGGTGATGTGTGATGTTGTGTTTGGCCGGAAACAGAGCCTATGATGCCATCTGTGGCATGAGATGCCCCCGACACATCCCAGTAGGAGGTTCCTACACAAAGAGAATCTGGAATGATGGTATAGAGGTATCCCGACTCTGTGTAAATGAGGTCAAACTGTTGGGCCTTCAAGATGGCCTCTTCCTCTGTTTGGGGACATTTGAAGGCGACGTCCTTAGCTATAGGTGGCAGTACGGTTTTCAAGAACCAGCCCAAGAAGATCCTGTCATCAAGCTTGATCTTGCACAAGCTGCGATGTCGCTTCCACTCATGGATGTGGTCGGTGATGTGGGTCGCAGTATTTTTGTGGCAAGATAGCAAGATTTCCACTCCTTCATCATATCTGATAGGGAGTTGAAAATATTGCAAGAACATAAAGGTCAAGGAGTTGAAGTCTGGGTACTTGGCTTGTGGTAGCTCAATGTACTACTTAGCGGCAACATCTATGAGGGTGTGTTCAAACAGTCTGATTCTAATCGAATCATCTACGATGTTGTTTGATGAGCACCATAGGTGAAACACCATGATATGGTTTTGGGGGAACTCCTCCGCCTTCCCTTCAAACTTGGGGATGTCTGAGGGGATTTTTGTTGGCATGGGAGGCCAAAAGGTTTGATGACAGATGGGGTCATTGGTTAACCTAGCCAAGTCAGGCAGGTTGAGGTGTGCCGTGAAAGGGAGGTTTGACCTAAGGTTGATGTGTGATAGACTAACAATGGTGGTGGGGTTTGCAGGAACATAATGTACCTGCATGACTGGGTGTACTTGTGGCACAGTTGTGGACTGGCCATTGCCCCCAAGTATGGAAAGTGGGACGGTGTGAGTGGAAGGGACACTGCCCCCAGGTATGATAGGTGGGATAGTGTGAATGGAAGGGCCACTGCCCCCAGGTATGACAGGTGGGATAGTTTGATTGGTAAGTACTGGTGGAGGAAGTTGAGTTAGGACAGTCTGCATGGTAGTACAAGGACCACCTACAAGGGTATTGGTGTTGAATTGAGGTATGGACATGGGTCCACTGCCAATTATCATTCCGAAAAATGGATCCAGGTTTGCACCATCCATGGGGCTACATGGTGCGGTATGTAAGCTAGACTCAAATTGATATGAGTCTGAGTCTGAGTCAAAGGCTATGTGGCCTTCTGACGGTGTAGATGGTCATCGAGAATGGCCTCGATGGTGTTGGTTCAAGGACCCAAACTGTGGTGGATCACCTCTTAGGCGTGAGGAAGAGTGTGGGGGATCAATTGTGTCTGGTTGGTAGATCAATTGGTGAAATATGGTAGTGATGTTCTGGACCCCAGTTTTAGTGGATTCCTATTGGATTTCAGGTGGTCACTCAGCCACCAAGACTACCAGGAGACAACGCTTGGCTTTTTCCTCATGGGAGTGCTAGTCAATCGGTAGGGGTCATTTCCCGTTTTGCTCGACAATTCCTCTGAGCGGCCAGCTACTTTGGGGTTCCCATGGTACTCCTCACAATGATTTTTAGGGTTGAGCCCAAGTAATTCCCATGGTTAAGGCAGTCAGGGACTTATGTCCTCAAAGACTACAAGTGTTTGAATTAGTGTAAATTAATAGATTTTATTGGCTAGCTAAGGGTCATGAACTGCGTTTGGTTATCTTATTTGGTATGGTTGTGTGCATCTCCATTGTATTTTTGATTATTTTTTGTTATTCACTTGGTGGCTGCTTGCATGGTTCATGAATTTTTCGCAGATATTTTCTGGTTTATTACAAAACTTATAACATGGGTAAGTTGTTATGAAACCAGTAAATTGTGAACAAAAAATTTAAAACATACCATAAATGAATCTGAACTATGGTAGACTTACTAGGTGACTGCCTTACACCTGTATTCCTCTTCGAACAGGAAAGAGTGCTGGTCTCTCAACACAATGGGACTAATCCCATCCGTAAATCCTTAGGTCACTATCCGAGTGCAAGGTTGGTCAACAGGGAGGACGCGAACACCGTGAGGGCCCCTAGGCCTACCACCCCCTCTACCTTCCAAGTCACCCATTTTAAGTGGTCTCGAAAAATCCAAAGTGAAGTGCCTATTACTATATGAGCTTCACCCTTCGTCTTATCCCAGAATACGCTGAAGGGTGATGATTGGGTAGAGGAGGAAGGGCTAGGCAAGGTGTAAATTTCCAATTCTTATTAAAAACTAAAATTTAACCTACAGTAACTTATTCAAGCCTTAAAATAGATTCATTATACCATTAACTAGTTAAATTTATCATTGATTTACACAGATTGTATGAAAATGAAAACATAATGTTGGGCAGAGGCGACTGATCCACACTGACAGTACAAATAGAAACAAACAGTCAAGCCCAAAAAGTTAAAATGCTCATACAAAGTAAAGAAAAATGGATCACGCACATGTAGACAACTTGTTTTTGTGGGCTAGATTGTGATCAAATCGTGAGGAATTACCTCAAACGATTGAAAACCCACTTCAGAAATGGCTCCTTTTACTCCTACTTGTGAGCAGATTCACAAATGGATCAATTGTTTGGGTAGAAAATGAGACCAAACACATGTGAATTTTCAGAAATTTGGTTTGGTCGTTTTTGCATAGTTGAACAATTTGCAAATCAAAGAACGACCAAGAGTAAATGGTACTGTGGCCAAAAAATAACAAAAATGAAATAAATAGATCTATCAACCTAAATAAGCAAATATCTATCAAACTAAGTGAGGAAAATATTAAAAACAAAAATCCCAAGGATCCCATGGGATCGACCCGGTATGGTTGCCAATCTGTAGCTCAGGGAAAACCCTGGCTACATGCAGAAATTGCTACCTTCTGTCTATAGGATGGAAGGGTGGGGTTCCTGTTGGTTGGAAGAGAACCTGCAAACAAGTTTAGGGCCAAGCTACGAAACCCTACATGGAATAGTTATAAATCAAAATATGGCTGCAAGAGATCAATGGACACCTGCAGCAAAACATTAGACAACAAGCCTGCAAGCAAAATATGTTAGAAAACCAGAATTAAAATGGCACAAAACAAAATTATACCTTTTGTTTGGGTGGAAATGGGCCACCATGCCCTAGCTTTGGAAGCACCTCTCTCTCTTTTATTTGGAAGCTTGGCTTGTGGAGCAATGGAGAAGAGGGAGGGTGAATGACATGAGAGGCAAAGGGTATCAAGGCACTCACACAGGAAACATAATGATAGGGAGAGGAGTGTTTTGAGAGTGACTGCCACCCCTTTTTTGGGCTTTAAGCCCCTTTCTCCCAATTCTTAGCTCCTTTGGGGGTTTGAAGATCCTTTGAGGGGTTTTAGCCCTTTTTTGGAGGTTTTAGCCCCTATGAGAGCTATTTTGGCTCTTTTTAGGGATTTTTAAGCCATTTTCATGTTTTTGAGATTTTGCAAGGGTGTGGGGGTCAAATGAGGGTAGTGTAATGGATGTCTTTAGGTGGTGTAGGTCATGTAGAGCTTACTGAGGGATTTTTTGGGTTAACATATTACCTTATGATGTGTGAGTGTAGGAGCTCATCGTATGGCCGACGGACATCATAGGATTTTCTGGGGAGAGGTGGTGCTTCCTGGGCTGGGGCATGGTGGATTTTGGTTTTTGTATTAATATGGTTCCCATCAATGGGTGAGATACAATTAATGTGTGACATGTATATGGACAAGGCGGGAATCCCCATGCTCATAACGATGTCAAAATAATAATGTGATCTAAGCTATATAAAACAAGAGCCGATCATGTACAATTGTTGTTACAATCATGGTTGCCTCAATGAGAGGTTGAATACAATACTGATCTTGAAGAATTGCTACATTGGACCCATGGAATTCTCATGGAATGCTATATCTTCATGACTTATGGCCTGCTAGATATGGAATGGTACATAGCTATAGGTACTTACTAATAGAGAGTCAAAGTCTCTATGGTACAAATATGCTGCATCAATCATAAATCTATATAGAAGCACTGTTGGGGCTTTTGAACACTGTCTCCAAAGCAACCCAAAAATCACAAGGGACATGAACCTATTTGGGTCCCTCAATAGACTCATCAATGTGTTAGATTCAGGTGACATCCGGGGTTTTTGACCAAATACTGAATGGACCAATAGCCAGTACAAATCTCAATAGTGCGATGATGTAGCTGGAGTTGAGCATGTGAGACAAAACCACCCTGAGAGGCAATAAGGACTCCTATCAAGTGGTCCAAGAAACTCATCAATGAGGTTAATGAAATCAAGATACAAGGACCTTTGGGTCTATCCTTTGGAATATGTGTGTTGTTGTCGCAGAGGGAGACCTGCAACTGGCCAAGTCAATGGTGTTTCCTTGACTAGAAGCACGAGGGAGATAACCGAAAGATGTGAGACAATCTAAGGATTGACCCAATGAATGGGGAGGGGGGAAGGTGGAATAGGGGCAAGGAATCACGGGGGACTCATAATTCCTTTGTTCAGAGTATGACAGAAGGGCAGACCAGGAAGCAAATGAAACTGACTCATGGGAAAGGGATCATAGATGTAATACCGGGAATGTAACTGCAGATGAGAAACACTTGTAGGAGGTAGACACTTTTGGTATTGAAGGAATCGAAGGAAGGCACATCGAAAAGTACTATGAACAAAGGCGATCCAAAGTGAGAATGCTTCCAAACTATTATATATGGGGTGGTGTCTAAAGACACCGTTGTGGTACGATTTGGTGGATTTTTAGCAAGCCCAAGAAAGTAAATGCTTGACGGTGCTTTCAATTTTAGAGATTCTGAAAGCATGAAGAAGACTCCAGTGAGGTCTCTTTTTCATTGATAGTCTCCTGTGGCTGAATTTTTTTTTAAACTGTACATAGGAGAGCTCACCCATCCTTTGTGGGATGGGAGACTTCTTCACCATTGGTAGTCCAATCAGGACGAAAAAGGTTAAACCTGTACTAACTGGATGGTCATTTAGATACTTTTATGAGCATGAATGAAACCAAGTTTGCTTGGTAATATTTTCTTGATGAGAAGGCTGGAAAATACATTAACGAAAACCCATGGTGAGCTTTTTCATAAAGTTCGACCCCTCTGCCCCAGAAGCATAAACGTATGCAGAGGGGAATGGTCTTGGCTTGAATGTGCCAAGGTGGTCCTTTTTATATGGTAGTCTTCATAATTCACAAAAGGAGATAAATGACACTATGTAGATGCCCTTTCCGATACTTTAACGAGCGAGAGAGGAAGCAAATGCGCTTGGTAATCTTTTCATTCATTTATGAGTCAGAAAAGAGCTTAACATAAACTCCAGTATGGTCAACCAATGGAGGAGGCACTAAAGGTGCCCCCATGTCAGGACAATGGATAGTGGTCCAAAGGTCATCCGTGTAGTATGGATGGAGCAGGTGGCTCCTGAACATACCAATACATGCATAGGATAGATTGCGGTAGAGGCATGAGAGTTGATGCGGCAGAGGCACGCAATGGCATGGTGGCTCTCGAATAGAGTTCAAGAGAGTCTTGTGTGAGTTTTGGTTGACGGATTGGAATACATGTGGTGTGAGTGCAAGTCCGAAGACAATTATATGCCAAATATATGTAAAAGAAATGAACCACTCTCTAGGAAGTGGTTCAGGGGTCCGAGAAGTGGTCTGGGGACTTGCGTGAGTTGCAGTGGACAGATTAGACAGTTATATGGTGAAACAATAAAATGAGAGGGTGATATGATATTGCATGACGGATGCATGCAAACTGATGTGACTTCCGGTAGATGATCTAGAACCTTGCATAAGTTGTGGTGGACGGGTATGATGCAAGTATAATTTTAGACACAAGCATATGATGCAAGCACATGTACAGAGACATTTATATAGAAAAGTGGCATGTAAACCAAGGTAACTCTCGAAAAGTTAGCCAAAAAACCAATTACTAACTATGAGACAATGGTCTCACCATAAGATAGAAGAATGGGACTCTGGATGAATCTGATTAGTAGCTAGTGATGATGCCCCTGGTGCAATGGTGCATGAGAAAAAACTAGACCGAATGGATGCCTATGGGTATGGAGCTAGCTCAACGTACACATGTGATTCATGTGGTGACACTCAAAATGACATGAATGTGGGTGGCCAATGTCCCAAAGAATCAACAGGGAGGGAGGCAGTCTAAAGTTCGTTTCTCGACCCAGGAGCGTTGTGCAACCAAGGAGATACAAATAGGCCTCGACCTTTAGGGCAGGTCTGGGGACCTGACGGTATATTAGCATGGTGGTAGTTAGACCATACGTGCAACATACTGTGTGCATGTACAAATAGGGGACCGCACTGTCCAGTGGGCTCCCAGAGGCATAGGGATAATATCTACCTGCTCACATGCAAATGATGCGACGAAGTTCTAGAATGGACTCACTGCAACTAGAAGCGAAACAACGACTGGAGGGGGTCACCGAATCATGGTAAAAATGATGCAAAACAAAAAATAAAAACTACTCTATAAGTGACTCATGGTGGTGGTATCAGGCATGGGATCTCTTGAGGTGGAGCCCACATGGTGCAAGGTGGAGTCAGTCAAGATTTAGCGGCTGCCACTTTGGCGTTTTCTCCCCTAGCTCTCTTTGGATGAGTCAAGGCTAGTACAAGCGCAAAAGGTGGTTTTTGTGGGCTAGGAGGAGGACGTGATTCAACCGCAATGGGTTGGACATGGGTTAACACGACTTGGGGTGCTAGAGATTGGGTTGATGGATCGAGGTACCGTACGGGAATCCCCAATGTGAAATTGGGTAAGTTTAAGGTGGCCATTACTGGCTTACTCATGACTCCAGGTGGAGGAAATAGGAAGGGAATTGTGTGGACTGGGGAGGAACCCAAGTAGTGCCTTGGTGAGTACATCTAGGGATGCATTGGTGGTTGCATATGTGCATGATGTTGCAGCTGTAGATGAGGTTGCGGATGTGCATGATATTACGGCCCTGCAGATGAGGTTGCGGCTGTTGATGGTATCGCGGTTGTGAATCGGGTTACGGCTGTGGATGGGGTTGCGGCTATGGATGGGATTGTGGTGCAGTAGTGCTGGATGACAGCATGCACAAATCCATAGTATCACTTGGTGGATATGGTGGTGATACTAAGGGGAAGGAATTCGTCATAGAGGTGTCGACAAATAAACCTAGGCCTACATTCAGGATGATGGGGGTGGTGGTGTTGTCGACTGTGGTGTCGATAGTGGGAATAACGTTAGCTAGTGTTGTTGGCACTTGTGGATCATGGTAAGTCAACTGGTTGACAGTCATGATTTTCCCATCATGAGGGATCATCATTTGGCGGAAGACGGTAGATTCCATAGCTCGCATCATGTACATATAGCTACGTCCTAGAAGAAGGTTGTAGTCTAACTGAGCGTTGACGACTTATATGTTAATTAGGATGGTCTTCCCACTTAAAGAGTTGGGGACATGCAGGAGGATTCCTTGGGCTCTGGTGGGATGGCCATCATAGGCACGCAACGTGGTGGTGTTTGGCTGCAAGATGGGGGACCTGAGTTTTTTCCAAACCAAGGTTGACATGATGCAAGTGGATGCCCCCTCATCAATGATGCACCGGTGCTCAACCAAATTATGAATTGACACCGAGATCTGGAAGGCGATGGTTGATGGAATTCTTGGTTCTCCTTGATCCAAATAAAATGTGATTAATCTGGATTCAGAGGGGTCTATGGCACCAAGGGTGGCTAGCAAGGCTTTTCACTGTGTTGGGCACATTTTGAGTACTTCAAGAGCTGACATGGCTGTAGGTGATTGGGAAAATTCATCGATGATACTATAGTTAACTGTCGCCCTTGTAGTAGTGTTTTTGGCAAGGCACCTGAAGGGGAGATGTGGGTCTGCGAGGGGGGGAGGTGAAGAGGAACATTGGCAGTATTGGATGTGGATGCTACTGCTGTGTCAGGGGTTTCAGTAGCGGATCCGTATTGGTTCCTCCTGGTCTGCAGGTTGATCTTCTCCGCTATAACTACTAGAAATTGGTGTACTCCTGTCTTCGTGGGATGTGGAATAGGGTGGGCTGCGAGAGCGGTTTGGGGAAGAGTGCGATTGCTACCAATCCTTGGACTGGTAACGGGTTCTAGAGAACCATGGGAGGAGGGCCCGGTGGTGGTGGGTTCTATTGTGATTGGGTAGCCGCATTGTTGCCTTGCTGGGATTCATCATGGAGGATTTTTTTGGTGTGTCCCATAAGCAGACATTCATGGGTGTAGTGCCCATAGACATTGCACAGCTCGCATGGTTTATTGGTCCGTAATGGGGCGTTCCGTCGAGGCGGATTGGGTTGTTGGGGATTTTTGCGCTGGGGATTTTTAGATTATTGTCTTCAATTATGTCTTTTATGTGAAAAGGTAAATAGCTTAGAAACCATTGTACCTTAGGCTTCTCATCCACAATGTAAGGCACGTAACGTAGTAGACTCAAAAATTTACTATTTAATTCTTTCATGTTCATTGTTCCCAGCTTCAGTTCATAAAATTCCTTAGCTCGTTCTTCGTAGTACTCTTCTGACAATAACTTATTTTTAAAATATTTCTTAAAGGTACTCCAGTTAATGTTATTTTCCCTAATACCTTTTACTCATTTTAGATCCTGCCACCAAATATATGCCTTCCCAGTTAGGTTGTAAATGGCCATTCTTGCTTTTAGCTGATTAGAGTAATTATAGATTTGAAAATACTTTTGCATCCTAGACAGCCATGATTCAGCCTCTTCTCCTTTCTCTGTTTCTCCATTGAAAGTTGGTGGTTTTATTTTCTTAAATTCTCTTGAAATTTCTTCAGAAGGCTTAAATTTTCTTTTTCTTGAATGATAATTATCTTCGCTACAATCACTAGTGTACTGATAATTCTTCCTATTTGGATCGCTATAAATTTCAGAGGATGAACTACTTTTGATTTTAGACTGTTTAGACTTTTTGCTTTTGTGTTGGTAGGACATATCTTCAGATCTTGTCTATTTATCTTCTTCTTCATTCTGAAATTTTTCCATCAAGATCTGGTTCAGCTCCTCTTGAGCTCTTAGAATTATTTCATTTTCCTTTTTGACTGTTTCCATCTGAGTTCTTAATTTTTTAACAGTTTGTAATAATTTCGAAGAATTATTAGTTATTTCTTCCTGAACCAGTTCTCTTCTAGAATTAATTCGTTCATTAAATGGGGACTCTTCATCTGCATATTCCTTGAGTCTCTCCATACCTGCAATTTAACTTAGACAAATTTTATGGATAACATTTCAAAAAGTAAAATAATAATCACTATGCATGCATTTAATTTACTGTTCATCTATGCAGGTTGAGCCACATTCAGGCATAGTGTCTGAACTTGTGCTATGATACCACATGTAATACTCCAAAAATTCGTAAAAATTTAAAGTTTTTCATATGACATTAAATGTTTGCAATCATCACTACTGAGGAACATTTAACTGTTAACAGTTAACCTAAACAGGCTTAAACTAGAACTGATTCTTTTTAAATTTTAGTTCTGCATACTTAATTATTTGCTTTCATAAATCATTGTTAAGGATTTGATTTAGCAGGTTATGATTTTGAACAACAGGAATTGAAACATTTGTTTAATTACTAAGTACTAAGTTAGTTTTACTCTTGTGTGAAAATATGAAGGAAATTCAGTTGAGATCGAGGCTTACGTAGCTTTTTAGCTAATGTAGTGAAGTGATGCTTCTTTTACAGGTCTTTTACGGGTAATATGTTTGTAACCATTTTCTGGATCGAGATTATTATCTCAACTAGCATAAAATATAATGCTGGTAAAATTTATTTATTTTACAGCTTTGATCAAATGAAAGGTATCGTTGATCTGTATATTTATATTTGTAAATAGTTTCCTAGTAACATAAGTGTCTAATAAACTAAACATAGTCCAATTGTTCTTCCATTCGCTTTCACTATAAATCGTTCATCTAATTTTTATCAGTCTCTTATCCTCTTAGCTCTTGTATGTAATTCTAGTGAAAGGTAATTGTATAGTAGATCCTTTTATACTTTAATACTTGATGCCGAGTTAATTCAAGAGTATTTGTTTTCAACAATAAACGAGTTAAATAAGCTTAGGAAAACCTAAATCTAGGTATTTTCATAAAGTACAATGACTGACATTCACACATGGAAATAAAACCTAGTGCAGAAGATAGTTTTCTAACTGTTCTAGTACTTACCAAAAGGAGATGCAATAATAAAAATTTTATATCTTTAAACTATAGTATTACTGCTATTTGGGAAAAGAAAGAAAAGATTATCTTCTACAACATCTATCCTACCTAACCTTTGTAAGATCCTATATCTCACAAGGGTTGTTTATTATACTAATCAAAGTTGAATAATTCTTGCATAACTTTTTTCCCATGTCTAAGATTATAGAACATAATATAAACCCTAGAGTAAATAATTCCTCCCTACATTATTTGTTAGGGTTATAATAAGCATAATATGATGAAATATACTGAATGCTATGAACCAGGTTTTAACATAGTTTAATTATCAAACACTATTGTATGCAGGCTGCTCCAAAGGGGTCTCGAACTATAATACAAAACCCTCATTTCGCAAATAAATCTAAAGCCACGTGGTCGATGCTTGATGGTTAGGTTTTGTTGACTTGGGGTTCAATATAAAACTATTCTAAAACCCTAAAAAAACACATTTTTACCTATTGTTCTTTCTGTGGCAGTGGAGAGTAGGAGCCACAAACTCATGGCCGCATGGTCTCATTGTCACTCCCTTGACTCTGTATAAGCCTCCTTTCCATTTTGTTTTTCTTCTACGTAAGAGATTCATGTGGCCACTGCCTTTCATTCTGTGTGAGAGCCCTCTGTCACCATTACCATTTCTCTGTATGAGTGTGGTCTTCATCGTCCTTATTTAGCCTCTGTGTGGGATTTCCTTCGGCACTAGTGCAGCGGTGAAACTCTGTAGTGAGAGCTCAATTTTTGGTTTTTACCTCGGCGTTGATTAGGACTTTCTTGTTAGGGTTTCAATACAGTGCTTCCTTCACTGCTCGATGTAATTTTTCTGGTGGCTATGGTCTGTTCTTGTTACCAGTAAGGGGTCAAGGTCAAGTTCTTCAGGTGAGAAAATTTCTTTGTATTTTATAACTATTCTACACTTGTTCATAAGCTATTAAATTTTTTATTTGTATACATTTCTCATTTAGTGTTTTCTTATACTTGTGTAGGATTTCAAGTGAAGGGTCTGTGCTAAAATACGCCATAAAAACTCCACGCAGGGTTTTTAGGTTTAGTATCCATCCTGGTAAGCCTCGGTCTCGCTTGAGGTTTGTCTTTAGTTGATACTATCCACTTGGTTCTTGGGTTACTGCTCGGTCCATCCTATCCATCATGGTGTCTTTAGTTGATACTATCCACTTGGTTCTTGGGTTACTGCTCGGTCGTGGCTACATTGTGATCTCTTTGTTTTGGAAGGCCATGTGGCCGAGACTATGATGTGTTATTAAGAAATATTTGAATCCCTTGCGGCTATTTCATGATGGAATACTTTGGGGCTTTCACAGCCATGACTTGATAAAAATATTATGGGGCTTTCTTGGCCATAGTTTTGATTACATAAGAAGTTAGTTCTTTTAACATGCTTTTAAGTTGTGACTTTGTTGTAAAAAGACCATTAGGCCATAAATTGTATGATTACAGTAATGGTTAGGGTTTAGATGCTATTTATAATTTTGAATAAGCTTGAAGCTTACTGTTTTGTAACTTATATAATTGATAATATATATATATATATATATATATATATATATATATATATATATATACTGTGTTTTTAAGAAAAAGATGGCCTGCTATGAGATTTTATCTATTCTGGTTTATCTTCAATTCTTTTTTAAATTAACTTAAACAGAGTTATTGTTACTGCAATTGGTATTTGTTTTGATTATGTTTAAAAGAGAAACGAAATGTTCAGACAGTTAGTTTTTAGAACGAAAATTGATTTTTACTATCAGTAAACAATTACTTCAGTAAATAGATAGAAGAAAGGTTGAATATACAACCTTAGTCTTTTACTATATTTCATGGGTTAGAATATTTTGAAAGGTCTTTTACTTAATTTTTATTAGTTTATGTTTACCATACAGTTTTAATACTGTTTCTTCAATATAGGTTTTATTTATAAAACTCTAATTACTTTTAAATTAATACATAGTTAATATTTGATTATAATGTTATTCTAGTTCCATTTTACTTAGATTAATGGTGAAATTATCTCTCTAAATTTCTAGCCTTATTTACTGTTTCTTTAAGTTGATCCTGCTTATTTATTTTTTGTTTTTATAATGCCTTTTTTGTTACTATAATAATAGACTTATAGTAAATAATCTATCTACTGTGTAAATAAATACACAGACTAAGTATATATATATATATATTTTAAATCTTTCCTAAAGACATATTTGTTTATGTTATGACATTGTACTCTGTCTCAGTA
The DNA here is from genome assembly GCA_001517045.1 of Pseudotsuga menziesii. NCBI lineage: Eukaryota > Viridiplantae > Streptophyta > Pinopsida > Pinales > Pinaceae > Pseudotsuga > Pseudotsuga menziesii. Next base: position 79,238 of record LPNX010835714.1, read on the forward strand.
AAACATCTGAACTAGAAAGGAATAACATAATTATGATTAACTCTTATGAAATTTGTAGAAGGTAAATAAACACATTCAAGCATACTTCATTCAATATTTATCAGAATTTTAATCTAACCTACTGTACTAGAGTACTACCTTTAAAAAGGTGTGGAAAAATACAGTTAGGTATTTTTCTAATCTACGAGTAAAACTGAAAATTCTTCTAATCATTTACCCTAATCTATATCTAATCCAGTATTTGACTATCTTTTTCACAATTAAAATATTTCATTAACTAATCCTAACAACAAGAGGACAGAAGCATAACTCATTATTGCTTAAACTCAATCCTTCTTGATTTAAATATGCAATTATAAAACTAGATAAATCATGTAGAACCTGTAAATGTAGACGAGGTGACAATAGCTTAAGGAACCTGTTCCTCCAAACCAACTCCTGGAGATAGCTAAACTGCAAATCTCAGGACCCTCGAGCTTGTCTTCTAGTCTACTTGGTAGAAGTACTGGGTGAGAGATCTAGTTTAGTAATCCTTTGCAACTCTACTGAGTATTCAGCAGTAAATCTATTCTGCTTGTAGCAGTATGAAATCAGCTTAGAATAGCTGCACTAGTTCAGAACTTCATCACTTTTCACTCATACAAAACTTCTGCTAGTCCGCTCCATTGAGTTTTCTTGTGCACTAAATTCACTCAGAATTTTCACAAGTCAAGAATGAGCAGCCTCAGCTGTCTTCAATGGGAAGCTTTATTAGCATGCCTAGGTTTTTTGGGTCAGTTTTCACTTAATGAGCCACCTGCTCTTGTTCCACTTTCTTGGGGAACATGACCACAAAAATAGGGAATTTGCCTCCTACAACAACTAGAAGTAGTTTGAGGATGCTGCCAAGCGTAAATCTGCTCTCAACCCAGCCTACTCCACCAAGTGACCAGTAAAACACTCATTTAACAGCCTTCGTAAGCTGTTGTCTCATATTTCATTTATTAATTAATAAAATATTCATCAATTACATTCAATTATCCTTGACCCCACTTGGTCATTAATTACAAACTTTATAATAAAATATAACATAATGTTTCTTAAAAACATAAAATGTTTTGCAATTTGGGACATGTGACAGTTTTAGAATATGAAAAGAAACTTAAAGGACAAAACAAATTTATCAAGTTTGAATAATCACATCAGAGTAGGTAAAGGTTGATAATCTTATCTAGTCTTATTGTTTTTTATTAAGAAAACACAAATAAGTCGTTTTCATAGAGTTGGAATTACATTGATGTACATGATGCCATGAATGGGATTCGTCATGGTTGGAATTTTAAATCCAATTCATTAATTACATTTAATGTTTTATTGGATGTTTTAATTGTTTTATTTTTAATGGAAGATTTTTTTTGTTTTTAATGAGTGAATGGAACAATTTTTTATCAAATTTTATCCAAAATTATATATATATATATATATATTAATTTTATGGAACAATTTACTTTCCATTGATTTAATTTGGAGATTTATTTCCACTCTTTGCCAAATACCTTGAAACATTGGTTAGTTTAAAAGTTTCCTTTCTTAAAAAGAGGAAGTGGAACTCATGTTTTATATAATTTCCTTACTTAAAAATAGAAGTGAAAATCATGTTTCATTATGTAACAAGGAGAGCTGCTAAAGGCAGCAAGTCCCTGCCTTCAATTGCTTTATGTAATTGATTTTTTAAGCAATTGACTATTAACAATTGTTTTGGAATGATGAATCCCTGCGCACACATCGAATTGGGCACACACGTGGAATTTATTATCTTATTATTTCTGGTTAATTGCAAAAAACAAAAACAAAATCAGAAAAGGGCAATGCAACAACAATTATGAAAATAAACTTATAGCAATTCAAATCAGCAATCAATCCACTGATCTTGGATCCACAAGTTTTTAGTGAGGAATCCTGAGGGTTTTGAAAGACCTTTTTTTGGTTACTTGGCCATCGATTGAATGCCTTACCTTCTCCGAGCCTTTTATTCACAGTTAGAGTGAAAAATGAAATTTTTGCTCGGCATCTTAAAAATTGAAATAAAACAAAGATTCAGAAATCACATGAGCCATTCCAGCTCATCTTGCACTTGTAAAAGACTAAATCCTTTCACTCAGCACACCAAAATAAAATAGTAAAATTAATTCTTTTGAAAGGAATGAGTCCACGTTGGACTTATGTATTTTTATGTTAATGATCAGGTTCTAATAAGGCCAAGGTGAATAAATTTAATATTCACGTGAATTTGAATGTGCCATGTGCAACCCTAAGTCCTACCTATTAAAGCCTCTATATAGCTTGACATGATTTTATTAATACGAATCTGAATCAGATCTTAATGAAACTCTTTTTCGGCTTCCTCTCGAATAACCGAGCCTACTCAAGTTGCTTTTCACTTTGGATTAGCCCAAAGATTAGGGTTAATTTCTTGAATGAGTCGAGGTTAGATAGAGCACGTTGATTTGTCTTTTTCCTATAGGATCCATCAAAGTGTAAAGTAGGTCCACCATTCTACAACTGATACAGAAGTAATTTTATAAGGGCTTTCTTTTACAACGACATTCTGTCCAATCAAAGGTAAAAGTCGTCCTCTAGTTTATTTCAGCGTAACAAGTTCGGTGATAAAAGAACGTCGATTTGTATATCCTTGATATCAAATACAGTTTAAGAATTTCTCACCATCTATTGTATGGTTAGTTTTACTCAGTCGCATTGTCTATTGTAAAATCACATTTTGCTTATGCATATGGCTGTATGAATTGACATATACATGGGTATCTTACATTGTTGAATTTTTTGGGTGTAACATCGAAATGGCTGACCAGTAATTATATCAAGGTATTTGGTTGTAACATCAAAATTGCTGACCAGTAATTATATCAAGGTAACCAGAAAATGCAATTTGTCATTTAGAAATATATTTCACATAGACACCCGTAACATGACTTATCGAAATTGCTAACGAGTAATTATATCAAGGTAAGTAGAAAATGCAATTTGGCATTTAGAAAGATATTTCACATAGACACCCGTAACATGACGTGATTAAACATGCACTGCATGAGCAGAACAAAAAAGACAATTGTGGAATATGCTTGTAGTTGAGAAGCAACGTGTATGAAGGATAAAGACATTGAGAACCTTATTTTTATTGTCAGAAAAGGTGGGAACTATCGTGCCCGAGCACATTGAGATATCGAAAAAATGTCATGCTTCTTTACTCGAATGTTTATCAATCCTATAAAACTCAGCCATCCAGCTCCCGGACCCTTAAACTGCTCGCTCTGCTACGGATGCTACTGTCTCTCGAACTGAAATAACTAAACTGTTTAGACTCTAATGGCCAGAAAAGAGGAAAATCCAGTTTATAAGTTTTACCCTTTAGTAGTCCAAGATTATAAGCCTATATATAGTTCCATATCTCGTTATTCAGGTGTGGATTCAGTTTTGGATCCTCCAATTTCAGAATCTATTTTCCATTTCAAAGTAGCAACAAGAACCCTGCTCCCCTTAGTTATAATCTTAAAAGAAACAGACTAAATAAATGAATGCATTGATTATTTATTCTAGCTGTGTGTACACTGAACATGTGAAAATTGCGACTATAAAAAAATGCTGAAACACTATAACTGTTTAACATAATCCTAAAATGTTTAGAAAATCATCTGAGTTTTACATAATCGGCACTTGAGTCTGAGTTTTTCATTAGGGTTTATCCACATTATTAGGTTTTTATGGAAGTTCGATCTTGTGCCATGTAGGGTAAACTTGCATTGTCAGACCAAGTACATGAAGCTGTGAATTACGTTTGCCATTTATAGCAAAAAGTGGATGATCCTTCAATAGAAATAGATAAAATGAAGGCCAACTCTAATGAAAATGTAAAAGTTTCATTGGAGGGTGTGCGATTGTCCTTCAACGATAAAAATTGCATTAAAGCTCCGTCGATTAGAGGATCGGATCGGCAATTCCCAACAGTGAAAATAAAATCTATGGGTTCAACTGTTCAGGTTTGCATGAACATGTTTGAACATCAAATTGTGTACTCTGATCTTCTACTGGTGTTGGAAGAAGGTGGGATTGAAGTTTTGTGTGCTTCTTATTCTTCCATTAACAACATAATCTTTCATACCATACACACCAAGGTAATACTCTATACTAGTTACTTGCAAAACTCTTCTAATTCCCTGTCTTCTATACTAGAATATAAATACATCTTACATCTTTCGTGATATTTTATTATATTGCAGCTGTCTGATCTTGAAACTTTAAATATCAACACCCTAGAACATAAGCTTTGGCATTTGATAAATATTAACCACACAGAAGATCAGGAATTATAGACCGTTGAAACTGCTCGAGCCTAACATTTTCCATTGCATATGTGAATTTAATTTGAAGGCCTGGCAAGCTAATTGTAATATGCATGTATCATAAACTGACTAAGGCACCTCGCTGGTAACCTGAATTACAGATTTCATTGAATTACTTTTGAGTTTTCTGGTTTAATTGTTGCACTTGTCTTTTAAGGTCTACAATAGGAGGGAACTTGCCTGATAAAATGTTTCAAAATTTCACAAAGCTTAAGGTTAGGTTTCAATCCATGGACAATTCCCTCAAGGTTTCGGCTAGCTGCTTACATGGATGATGCCATTCAACTTCACCTACCTCTGCCTAGGAATGGACTTTCTCCAGGAGTCTTGCCGAACTGAGCATATATTGATTGAAAAAGATGTTATTGCTCCTCTAAATCTAACTAAGCAGTAGCCATAGTTATTGGGATTAGCGGTTTGGAAGTCCAGGTGACTGGTACTTTACACATGAAGGGACATATATCATATTTTATGGAACCCAAATGCCTCCTCATCTATTACCTATGTATGTCATCGACAGAGTAATCATGCAGAAGATAATGTATCAGTCCTATGGGCATGGATTGATCCCAACATATCCATAGGAATACGGTATCCGCGATCGGTGAATTCGATGCGATTGACCTGAGGTATGGTACAACTATTCATGCACGTAACTGGATCAGTTTGCAGGTTGAGACTATTAAAATTATGAATTTATTGTGTTACCCATGTTACTACTGATACTCCAGTTTCTCAGCATCTAACCAAGCGTTCAACAAAACTATATTTTGTTTAAAGTCGAGCTATGTCTACAGCAATGAAATGTTTCATCTAGCACCTCATCCAGAGTTGCATTCTCTTTGTTCAAGTATTTTATCTATGCTTTTAAATGGTTCTACTAGATTGATAGTTTCTACAGAGGCTAGGTTGCTACAAGGGTTACAACCATAGAGCTTGGAGCTTTCCATTGAGCTTGGAGGAAAGTATTATCACCATGAAGCTTGGAGGCTTTGTTTCTAGAAGACTGATGGTACATATGTTCAACTAATTGGGCTGCGATCTGAGCAGTCGGGACCGTCGTGTTATCTCCCAAAATAATTTATTTCGATAGTATGAAGAATCTAATTCACACAATGAGGGATATGAATGTAACTAACAGTTTGAAAGCCTCTATTTTTGATGAAAAATTTCACAGAGTTGTAGCTTTTGGTGGCTTGGATGAGGATCAGAACATATGAATAGCCATCGACAGACATACAGACTATAGCTTCCGTGATCAGATGAAAACTTCGATGATCGAAGGTTCTAAGGACTACATATCGGCGAGGAAGCTGAAAGTTTCCGCAATGTCAGTGATATAAATCACTAAATACCACCAAAGTCATGTATCAAAAATCAGAACCACTACTTAATAAAGTGTCAGAACTTGAAACACTAACCATCGGCAAGATATTTCACTAAGGAGCCACAACGGCGGGAGATAGACTGACTACGGGTTCTGCGACAATAGAAAATCATCGACGATCAGAAGAACTAAGGACTACGGATCAACGAGTTTAAAACTAAGCATCTCCGCAGTGTCGATAAGACAACGGACAAGGCCTCCAATCAGTGAAAAAAATCATTCCGATAGCGATAAAGAAAAATCGTCGACAATTAAAAATATAATGTTTTGAAAAAATAAAACAAAAGAGACAACGCGCATCGGCGAATAACAAGAATGTCCATCAGCGGCATAGAGGAATAATTTCCTGATTCCTTTGTCAAACGACTTTCGACAGTGATAAAGTTAGTTTGTTTCACCTTCGAAATAGCGGCAGCGTTCTGGTCTAAGGCACCGATAGGATAGTGGCTAGAGCTTTCGATTTTCAATCACGAAGCTAGTGATTTAAATCTCTGACATTGTGGCATCATTGAGGCTTGGGGCATCGACAGGTTAGAGGAAACAGTTTTCGATTGCTGATGTAGAAACCGCGGCAACATTCAGCCTTGAGGTTCCGATGCATTAGTTATTACAGCTTCCGATCGTCGATAAGCTAGTGATGGAAAGCGCTGATACATTCAGATATAAAGCACCGATGGAATAGAGGACAGAGCTTCTGATCGTCGATGAAGAAACCATCGTGACGCTAGTGATTTGAGATGCTGACATTTCGGCAGCGTTCTGGTCTAGGGTTTCGATGGGCTAGAGGACAGAACTTTCGATTGTTGATGCATCAACCGTCGCGACATTAGTCATTTGAGGAACTGACACTACGGCAGCATTGAGGATTGGGGTGCTGATGGGTTAGAGGTCAGAGCTTCTAATCGATGACCACGATGACAAGGTAGAAAATTCTAGCAGATTAAACAAGAAAGGTCACATCATTTATCCACCGAAACACTCGCTTTTGGCGGCAATTTTACACTGAACCAGTAGTGGTGATTATCAGCAACTACTGTAGTTATTTAGTATTTGCTCAGTGAACTAGATATTTGAAATAGATAGAAAAATAGTTAGCCAGGGTTTTAAACCCTAATCTAAAAAAATATCACTTCTGAGTATTTTTTGTGAAAACAGATTGAATTTTCAAGATCTGTCATTTTTTGTAGAAGGCTCTAAAGCCCATGATCGATTTTATAATAAGGGTTAAACTTCAAGGATTTATGAGCCGATAATGCTTTCAAGCTTCTCATTTTACTTATTCATGATATAAGCTCTTTTGTTATGATCTGTTCAGCCATCGTCTCTTTCTTTACAGTATTTATGCCTGAATGTGTATTGGTCATTTTCAGATTGATTAAAAAGCTGATAGCTGTCATCCTATTGGTTTATTAGTGCTATTTTATTTATAAATACCATACTCATCAGGATTTATCCATTTATATGCATGTGTTTTGTATGTAAGTCTGCCAGCCTGGTGAGTTCTCCATCCCTCCACCTTATTGTCGAACTTCTGAGCAATTGCAACTAAAAGCCTTGTAAACAAGTGAGTTTTATGCATGCCTTGAGAGTGGAAAGGTTATATAGGTCAACTGACTTTATCCATATCAGAAAACCCTAAAAACATTGTAATTTACCAGGCATCCTCGAGCTACAACCTAGAGGATTTTCTTGGAGTAATAACAAATTGGCGCCATTGCCGGGGAGAGGAGATTGAAGCTCAACTTCCCTGGGAGACGACATAGATCCATGCTTTGATGATAGACAAAGCTTGGAAATTATTATGGTTGTAATCATCTATCTGGTGACTCCATTGATATAAGGTGGCTTCAAGAAGACCAAGTACCAGATCAAACCCAAAGGGGCCACCAGCAACACCTGTTTCAGATACAGAAGAAATTTTGAGGAAATCTAGGGCTTTACTAAGATAGACCAGCAGTGCTGCAAAAAAATCTACATCAAGTATTTCAAGAAATCTTTCTACTATTATTTCTTCTACCGAAACTCTTAATTCCCAGGAATTTTTAGATACATTAGAAAAATCTAGGGGTTGGGCATATTCAAGCACTTCTTCTTGTGAAGATCCAATCCTTGGTGACTCCACTGGGATAAGTATACCACTGCCTTCTCAGCAAGTATCTTCATCAGTGCTACCTTCCACAACCCTGTCCATACCCATTTCCAATATGGCTTCCCCTCAATTGACCAAGATGGAAAGGATCCTGGTAGCTAGGTATGCACCCCTATTTTTTCCAAATCCCCTCGCAGCCATGCCTACTGGGGATTATCTCAAGTATATGCCTAAGTTTACAGGGTAAGGGGATTTCACTGCTGAAGAACATCTAGATGCTTTTTATAGCTATGCTGAAAATATTAACATAGAACATGAAGATGTATGGACTAGGGTTTTAGTGCAAAGCCTAGATGGCCAAGATAGGAAGTGGTTTAAGGAACTGCCTGCCAGATCAGTGGCAAGCATAGAGGCCTTAGATGACATTTTCCTAAGGCATTGGGGAGAAAGGATGTACCACCTCTACTATATCACAGAATTCAGCAACCTGAAAAGAGAAAATGGGGAGTCTGTCTCCAAATTTACCAAGAGATTCAACAATATCCCTACCGAAATTAATCCCACTGATACCTCAGCTAGGATAACTTATGCGAATTCCTTTGACTCTGACTTATGCTTACTTCTCAAAGAAAGGAGGCATGCTTCCTTATCACTCATGCAGGATGCTGCCCTAGAGGTAGAGTCAAACATTCTGGCATCTCAGAAGGTAAAAGGGAAGATAGATAGGAAAAAGCAGCCAACAGACTATAGTGGGGCTTCGGCATCAGAGAAAAAGATTGAAAAAATGACCAAACTTTTAGATAACCTGACTGCTGAAATGTCTAAGTTGAAGGACCAAGGACATCTACCTACGAGGGGTAAAGGGCCAAGTGACTTTGCTCCTCAAAACCCAACTTTTGTTCCTTATAGAAGAGGAAACCCCCTATTTCAGATTCTCAGAAGGAGAGAAATCAAGGGGAAGATCAGAGGATAAGAGCTCCATTTCAAAATGTTGTATTATAAGAAGAGCCAGAATTCATTGAAGAAGAAGGAGAAGCTGAAGACAATATCCACTGCATGGAGGATGAGGTGGACTATTATTTTTTGACACAGACAGAATATGAGGAAGCCCTGATTGATGAGTAGATCACTGAAGAGGCTGTCTATCAGGCTGATGGTCAGGTAGAATACAGACTGAGGTCTAGGATGGTTGCTCCCCTCAAGAAGAATGTTGTACCTGTCAAGAAGCCTGGTGCACCAGCTAGAAAGGTTGTTGTTTTACCAAAGAAAGTGGTTATCCCATCCAAAGAATTACATAAACCAGCATCTTTAGCCACACCTAATCAAGTCCAACTCAAACCTACAGCTCATGAGGTAAGGTTTCCAGATAGGCTACATTATTCCTTCAACCTCGAGTCTGAAATTCAAAAATTGAAAATCCCTTTCCCTTTAATTGAGCTAACGAAGAATGATGCATTCAAAACCTCCATTCTGAATTCCCTTCAGCCCAAGGTGCACATTGACATTGACTTTGTGAACCTACAAGATGACAATCCTGTTGTAACCCTAGGACCCATGATCGAAGACCTAAAGGACTCCTTCCCACCATTCTATATATCCTTGAACATCCATGATAAAATCCTCCATAATTGTCTGCTGGATTCAGGAGCCTCTCATAACCTAATGCCAAAGGCTGTGATGGATGAGATTGGCCTCAGCATCACCAAGCCCTACCATGATTTATTCTCCTTTGACTCCAATAAGGTCAAGTGCTTGGGCCTCATCAAAGACCTTGCTGTAAACTTAACGTAGCTACCTTCGAAAAGTGTAATGATGGACATTGTAGTGGCTGATATTCCTCCAAAATTCGGCCTCTTGTTGTCTCAATCATGGAGCAAAATACTAGGCGGCACCCTTCAGATGGATCTCACATATTCCACCATTCCCATGTTTGGAGGGGAGACTAAGAGGCTGTACAGGGAAAATCAGCTATCATACATTATAAGCAAGGAGAGCCACTCAGTGAATCACCCCATCTATGTAGTGGACATTGATTTTGGGTCTTGCATTTTGCAAATAGATGATAATCAACAGACATAAGTTCAACTCACTAGGCCCACCCGTCAATAGCCCGAAGAAGTAACAATGAAAATCTGGACCATGTATTTTGATGGGGCTAGCGCTCAAAGCTCAGCAGGCGTAGGTGTAGTATTGATCTCCCCATCTAAGGAAAACATTCACCTGTCTTATAAGCTTGATTTCAAAACCACGAACAACGTAGCAGAATATGAAGCCTTGCTGCTAGGAGTTAAAGATTCCAAGGAGATGGGGATCATGTGCATGAATATTTTTGGAGACGCAGACCTCATCATACAACAGGTCAACAACGCTTTTCAGATAAAAAATATTAGATTGAAGGCCTATAGGGACGAGGTATGAAACTCAAAGACTCCTTTATGTTTTTTGAACTATCATATATTCCTAGGACTTTGAATCACCTGGTTGATTCCCTGGATGTCTCTGCAAGTTTGTTTGTTCCTCCTTTACCCCCTAAGCTCAGCTATGATGTTCAAGTCAAGTACAGACCCTCTTTGCCAGACAATGTAAAATTTTGGAGGGTGTTTGAGAATGATGATGAGCTTAGTAAATTCCTTCAGTTAGTAGATGAATTCTATGACATACACATAGACCAGGAAAACCTTAACATGGAGGAATCCAAACAGCCCAAGTTAAAAGATAAAGTGACTGAGCAGAATATTGTCCAATTTCCCAGCAACTAAATACCCCAAGGTCTAGTATCACTGGAAGAACTGTTTGATCACAATGACATCCCTCTCAAGCCTTCCAAAAATAAGCTATACCCTGCTATCCAAGAGCAAAACATAGGTATCCAAAGCCATCCTAAACTGATAAATATTTCCACAGGGTTGAATGCTAATCATAAGTCTAAATTTTGCAGCTTGATAAAAGAGTTTTCTAATATTTTTTCCTAGGAGTATAGTGACCTAAAAACTTATGACACCAATATCATCTAGCACATAATTCCTTTGGAGAAGGACACCATTCCTTTCAAATAGAAGCTAAGACCCATCAACCCTCTCCTATTACCAGTGATTGAAAAAGAGATCCACAAGCTCCTTAAAGCCAAGATCATAGTTCCCCTAGATATTCCAAGTGGATTGCAAACCTAATAGTGGTAAGAAATAAAAATGGAGAAATCAGGTTGTGTGTGGATTTTAGAAACCTGAACAAGTGTTCCAAGAAGGACAACTATCCACTCCCCAAGATGGAACACCTATTGCAAAAAGTCTCGAGGGCTAGAGTTATGTCCTTCCTTGATGGCTTCTCTGGATATAACCAAGTTGCTGTGCACCCTGATGACCAAGAGAAGACTGCCTTTACCACCCCCTGGGGCACCTTCATGTATGCTAAAATGCCATTTGGGCTAATGAATGCTGGGGATACTTTTCACAGAGCCATGGACCTAGATTTTGTGAGGCTAAAAGATAAATTTGTGTTGATATACTTGGATGACTTAACAGTTTACTCTCACAACCATCATGACCACTTGCATCATTTAAGGAAGGTATATTTGAAGTGCAGAAAGTATGGAATATCACTGAACCCCAAGAAGTCCTAGTTTTCACTCAATGAAGGAAAGCTCCTAGGCCACATAGTCTCAGTTGAAGGTGTAAAGATCAATCTGGTGAGGGTGGAATCAATTCAGCAGCTATCAATACCAAGGTCAAAAAGAGACATTCAGTCCTTTTTAGGCAAGATAAAATTTGTCAGGAGATTCATTCCTAATTTCTCCGAGCTGGTAAAGCACATAACAGTCATGTTAAAAAAGGATGCAGAAATAAAATGGACTGACCAGGCAAGAAACTCTTTTGAAGGCATTAAGAAATCCATCATGGGGGCCCCAACCCTGATTAGTCCCGACTACAGCAAGGGTTTTTACATTTTCTCTTTTGCATCTTATGACACAATGGCAGCTATACTATTACAAAAGAATGATGAAGGTCTTGATCATCCAATTGCTTTCTTTAGTAGAACCCTGAGAGATTCTAAGCTGAAGTATGACCCAATTGAGAAGCAGGATTATGCTCTCATAAAATATTTGAAGACTTTCTGAATCTACATTATCCATGCAAAGGTCATTGCATATGTCGCTTCAGCTGCTGTGAAAGATGTTTTGACTCAGCCTGACATTGATGGGAAGAGATCTAAGTGGATTGCCAAACTCATTGAGTTTGATGTAGAGGTGAAACCCACCAAGCTGGTAAAGGATTTAGGTCTGGCCAAACTCATGGCCAAAGAAAACTGTGAACTGATGGGAATAAATTTCACATGTGTCAAATCAGCAAGGGTGTAGACTGTGGTAGCAGTAGAAACAGAAGTAAATCAAGATCAGAATAACAGTCCATTAGTAGCTGAGAACATATCTCCATGTGAGTGGTACTTAGGTATCATTCAATTCTTGCAAAAATTAGAAGTTTCTCCTGATCTCACTCCTAACCAAGCATGAGCTCTTAAGTTGAAATATGTTAAGTTTTGCATAATGGACAAACTGTTGTACTAGAGGGATCAGTCTGGAATTTTGTTAAGGTGTCTATATAAAGAGGAAGCAGAGCAGGTCATGCATCACTTTCATTCCAGTACATGTGGAGGCCACCACTACTGGAAAATCACATCCCACAAGTTCTTAAGAGCAGGATACTATTTTCCAGTCCTCTTTTCTGATGTATGCACTTTTGTAATGGCCTGTGACCCATGTCAAATATTTGTAGGGAAGCAGCAACTCAAATCCTTGCTCGTTAGGCCTGTTACAGTGAATGGGCCTTTCCAACAATGGGGTTTGGATTTCATAGGTGAAATAAATCCATCTTCCAGTAGACAGCATAAATGGATCTTAGTAGCCACTGACTACTTTGCCAAATGGATAGAAGCAATACTCACCAGAAATGCCACTCATCAAGTCATCATGAGATTTTTATATGAGAACATCTTCAGCAGGTTTAGCTGCCCAGTAAGGTTAGTAACTCATAATGCAACAGCTTTTAAGGCTGGGGCATTAGTTAAAATGTGTGATTCTCTGGGTATTCAACTGGTGCACTCCACATCCTATTACCCACAAGGCAATGGTCTGGCTGAGTCATCCACCAAAAGCTTAGTCAGAATCATCTAGAAACTGCTAGAGACAAATTAGAAAAGCTGGGATTCAAAGCTTAAGTTTGCTTTATGGGATGATAGGGTAACAGACAAAAGATCTATAGGGACTTCTCCATTCAAGCTAGTTTATGGCACTAAGGCCATCTTTCCTATCCATCTCATCCTTCCAGTGGAAAAATTCTTTCAGGAAGAGGAGGATGAACCAAATGGTATGGTAAGAAGGATGATGGATTTGGTAGAATTACAACAAATAAGAGAGCAAGTTGTAGGAAAATCAGAAGCTCATCAATAGAGGATAAAGGGCATGTTTGACAAAAGATCAAAGGAAGACAACTTCCAGGTCGGAGATTAGGTCCTCAAGTGGGATGTTGTCAGACAAGACAAGGGAAACATGGAAAATTTGAATCTTTGTGGATTGGCCCTTTTGTGATAGCCCAGGTACATAAGAATAACACCTTCAAATTGTAGAGTTTGGAAGGTGAAGAGGTATTTGATGGCCCAGTAAATGGGAGGTTCTTGAAGCTTTATTTTATTTGAGGCTTTGAGGCCTTATGATTGTAAATTAGTAGATAGTAGGTTGTTTTGCTTTCAGAATAAACTCCATGCCCAATGGAACAATAAAGGATAGTGTTAAGTTACTTACTTTCTTTTAGGGAAAGGCATTTTGGTTTGGGGTTCTTGGGACCTCACTAGGAGGTTCCCATCCCCAAGTAGGAGCCAGATGTTATCTCCCAAAATAATTTATTTCGATAGTATGAAGAATATAATTCACGCAATCAGGGATATGAATGTAACTGACAGTTTGAAAGCCTCTGTTTTTTATGAAAAATTTCACAAAGTTGTAGCTTTCGGTGGCTTGGGTGAGGGTCAGAACATCTCATTAGCCACTGACAGACATACGGACATCTCATTAGTATTCACTCAGTGAACTAGATCTTCGAAACAAATAGACAAATAGTTAGCTAGGGTTTTAAACCCTAATCTGAAAAAACTATCACTTCTGAGTATTTTTTGTGAAAACAAATTGAAGTTTCAAGATCTGTCATTTTTTGTAGAAGGCTATAAAGCCCATGATCGATTTTATAATAAGGGTTCAACTTTGGGGATTTATGAGCCGATAATGCTTTCAAGCTTCTCATTTTACTTATTCATGATATAAGCTCTTTTGTTGTGAATTGTTCAGCCATCATCTCTTTCTTTACTGTATTTATGCCTGAATGTGTATTTAGGTCATTTTCAGATTGACTAAAAAGCTGATAGCTGTCATCCTATTGGTTTATTAGTGCTATTTGATTTATAAATACCATACTCATCAAGATTTAGCCATTTATATGCATGTGTTTTGTATGTAAGTCTGCTAGCCTGGTGAGTTCTCCATCCCTGCACCTTATTGTCGAACTTCTGAGCAATTGCAACTAAAAGACTTGTAAACGAGTGAGTTTTATGCATGCCTTGAGAGTGGAAAGGTTATATAGGTCAACTGACTTGGTCCATATCATAAAACCCTAAAAGCATCGTAAGTTACCAGGAATCCTCAAGCTACAACCTAGAGGAGTTTCCTGGAGTGATAACATGTCACCTATCTCTTCCATTTTCTCTTTATGATTTATATGGGCTCTTGGCTGAATTGGGGTGTGCACAGCAATTCCAACTTAATATAGGTCTAACAGCAGTGCAGGAAGTAGAGGTACGGGCAATGAGATGAGCAAAGACACGCAGAACAGAATTTCACTGTTAAAAAATGATAAAATATCCCCTGAGGTCACTGGCAAAGAAGTGGAGCTTAATCAATTAGTTCTTAAAGATATAATCAACATGTCACCAGTACAAGAAATTACTCCTTTTTTAAGCAAGCTCACTCAAATGCTTCTGTGTGTATATTTATTTAATAAGCTAAGCAACAATATGCTCCTGGGCACACAGAACAAAATTTCACGGTTAGAAAATAATAAAATCTCCTCCCAGGTGGGCATCAATGAACAAGAAGAGTTAATCAATGAGAAACAAGAAGAAAATATGGAGAAAAATGTTGCAGAGCTACAAACAACTGTTAGTTCATTAGCTAATGAAAGGGAATTACAGGATCAGAAAGATAGAGAGTTAAGCACTAAAGCAATGTTCCTAAATTCCTAGTTGAATGAATATAATGCAAAATTGGATCACTTGAAAGATGAGATGGAGCAAAATGTGAGTGTTTTGGAGAAATATAGAAAAGAAAAGATTGATTTGCAATGCGAGTTGAACGAATCTAAGGAAAGGGTTCAGAATTTGCTTGCCAAAACAACAACAATGGAAAATAAAATGAGCAGCCTTCAGCGACTGGTGAATGAAGGAGTAGATGCATGCATCTCCACTCTATCATTGTTGAACAGAATTCCCTCGGATATGTGGTATCGTGACTGAGTGTTGTAGATTGTCCGTGTTTCATTCCTGCAATGCCCATCCACATCAATTCCTCGGACTAGATAACCTTCACGGGAGTTTCCTTGCAATTGCAAATAATCTGCACCTTGTTCAGACTAGCTAGAGTTGCATTCTCCTTGTTCAGGTATTCTATCTATTCTTTTAATTCTCTTCTCAATTGATAGCTGGTATTCTATCTCTGCATTTAAATGCTTATTCTGCACTGATAGCTGCTTCTTATGGCATGGAATCTATGTGAAAGAAACTAATTGCTTTCTTGTTTAGATTTCTAATTGCTTTCTTGTTTAGATTGCCTTGATAATTTGGCTCCAATTTTTTTGGACAATTCAACAAAGTAGAGAGCGTAGTCTTAACAGATGTAAATGTAAGGTTTTGTGCATGGCGTGGATACAAGAGGTAGGTTGCTGAGATGCGGTTTGAATGAAGAATTAGGACATTTGGCACATCAAGGTGGGCAGTGAGGCGGTGGAGTGCCAAGACTAGCGGTGGAGTTCCAAGTCACAAAGAAAGACAATAAACAAAACATTAAATGTTTAAAACTAATGCTAAGAGGCCTCATAGCATTAGTTCAATTGAAACAATTGAAACCAAAAACTTAGGACATATATGCTTGTGAAAACATATTTGCCTTTGGAAAAGGCCAAATAAGAAGTCGATTTAGTTCATTGGTTGATAAAACAGTTCCTGATGTATAATTGGTTTTGTAAAAGTGTTAACTTTAATTTTGAATCAAAACTTTGTATAAAAGTTTTAATTTGCGTGCCAAGTAATTAGAAATGACGATAAACCAATTCATATAGTCCCTGCTAGCCTGAAGGCAGGGACTAATAAGGAGGAAGTGGAACTCATTTTATAATAGTTTTAAGTCATGAAAACCATGATTGATAATCTATTTCCAAATCTATGATTGTTAATGTATTTTCAAATCTATTTCCAAAACCATCATTATTAATGCATTTTCAAAGCTATTGCTACATTTAAAATAATATATATATTTTAAATAAACTATTACATTATGTTTTAAAATTTATAAGTTTAAATAATTTTTTACAATTATTTATTCTGTAATTTACAAAATTAATATCTATAAATTTTAAATTATGTAAACCTAAATTTTCTAATTTTGTTTAACATATGATCTTAAACATAAATAAACAAAATCTTATAAATTTAAATAATTATTTACAATTATTTTATTTAATAACAATATTTACAAAATTAATAACTATAATTTTTAACTTATTTAAATCTAAATTTCCTAATTTTATTTCACATATGATCTTAATATTATAAATAAAAACACTAAATACTAATTCCATTACTTACAATTTTACCTTTTAAAATAAGTTGTGTATTAAATTATATTCAAATATAAATAATGATGGTTAACATTTTATTATGCATATATATATATAATCATTTTTAAATGTATTATCTTAATTTTTACATCTTACATATACAGTTCACACATAACACTTTAATAAAATAATAAAATAATAAGTAAATAAAAATTTTACAATATGAACCTTAATTTAAAATTCAAACCCAATTTAAAAGAAAAATATGATTCCCTAACCTATGATACATTAATAAATAATAAAATATTAAGCATGTAAAAATATTCAATATCAATTCCAATTTAAAGTTAAAATTATTAAAATTAAAAAATAAAAATAAAAAATAAGATAAGTTGAACCATGATTAAGCCACTCTACATAGAGAGGAGGAATTTACCCATATAAGAGATATTTATATGCTAAACAAGTGTCAAGTGCCAAGGGTCGAAAAGGATAAGATATAAAATTTTCAGCAAAATGTATTTTATAAAAGTTTTGTATCTTTAAAGATTTAATTTCTTACACTTTATCATAAATAATGAAATGATAAGGATGAAAAATAATCCTTATATTGAATTTGAAAATTATTTTTCATTAAAACATAAAATAAATTATAAAAAATAAAATCAAGTTATACTTAAAAAAAAAAAAGTAATCAATCTATGCTGAAAACAAGAGATAAAAAAAACAATATAATAAAAAATGTTGTCCATACATCACTATAAAATCTATATACATTACTTCTCACTATCATTATATATCATACTTAATATATACTTAATATAAAATCTATATACTTAATCTATATACATCACTATAAAATCTATATACTTAATATAAAATCTATATATATCATTTATAATATATAAGTCAATATAGTATAAAATCTATATACATCACTTCAAACTATTCTATTCCTTTCAATTATTTTTGGATGGCCCTGTTTTCTACTCTTCGTGTCTGCTTGCAAGAGCGGTGGGGATGACCATGGGATTTTCGTTGAGTACATCAACTTTAGAATGAAGTTAACCATGTAACACAGTTTATGTCCTGTCCTGTGTAGAAAGTATGAATAATCACATCAAAGTACGTAAAGGTTAATAACACGTCATTTGGTTTAGAATGATAAAAACAAATGAGTCACTCTAAACATTTGGAAATACATTGAGTAAATGAAAGACAATAACAGTCTTAATCATCGTCCGCAAACAAGTGACCCAAACACAAGGCATACATAAAGATAAAAGACAAATCCATTTCTAGCATCTTGGCTTTTTCGTTTAGATACCGCACATAAATGCAAATCCAGTTCCAATATTGATAGCTCAATTTGTTGGATGCAAACGCTTTATTTGAAAGGGTAATTTCTTCCAATATGATATGTTTTGGTTTAATAATATATGACTGTTTTGGTATAATATTTTATTTTTTTCGTTTTATGTGATACCAGAGAAGTGGCCTAAGTAAGAAAATAATACTCCTTTGGCCTAAGTAAGAGAATAATACTCAACTTTTAAGCATTGTCAGGCAAACAAGTGACCAAAATGCCAAGTCATATGGAGATGTCCTCAATGACAGATCCATTTCTAGCATCTCAGCTCTTTCGTTTAGATAGAGGGTCACAGATACATTTAGATCCACTCTTAATATTACATTTAGATCCACTCTTAATATGCACCTTCTCAGTTTAAATATTGATAGCTGAATCAATTGGATGCAATTTTTAAATTGTTATCAAAGGCTTAATTTCATTATTTAATTTCTATATATGATGTTCTTTTAGGTTTTTAAAGTATAATTTCTTTATCTTATATATACAACTTAGAAGTTTAAAATATGTTTTTTTAATTAACCTAATAAATAATTCAATCTTTCAAAAAGCAAATTAGGCATCGACGAATTTACTAAAGATATTATTAAATTTCAAATTGAAAATGAATTAAGCATTGAATTTCATCAAAAACTTTTTGGAATATGTGTGTTGAATTGGTATATCATATTTTTTACTCATTTAAAAAAAATAGACTTTAAATATAGATTAGATTTTAAAATAGACTTTAAATATAGATTTGGATTAGATTTTAAAAATAGTGTAGTGAGATTAGAGTAAGAAACACTTTGAAATATATGTGTTGAATTGGTATATTAATTTTTTTACTCATTTTTTAAAAATAGACTTGAATTATAAATTAAACTTTAAATATAGACTTGGATTAGATTTTAAAAATAGTGTAGTGAGATTAGAGTAAGAAACACAAGACAGGTTGGATGATATTAAAGAGAATTGTAAAGATAAAGAAATCCCCATTACATAGAGCTTATCTTTCCAAGACACATGGACTACATTTACATTGAAAAAACTCTTCCCTAAAATAATTTTTTTAGTCTATGTATGTTATGTATATTTATGTTGTCATGGCTTTCATTTTTATACTTATAGGTGTATTTATTTGAGATTTTGTGGTGTACAAGCACTTATGCATTTTCTAGATTGCACAAGTATAAGACAAATGTACTTTACACGTTGATTCTATGGCATTTGTTCCAAATCCAAAATATAAAGAATAAAAATAATAATTGGTAGTTGATGCATGGATAACTCGTAGTTGATACATGAATAATTCTTAGTTGATACATGGATAACTCGCAGTTTGTGACATATAAGTCATTTAATTAGAAGAAGGAGAAAACAAGTAGTTGAAAGAGTATTAGGGGCACCTAACTTGTGACCTATCCATATTCCCACAATTCTTTCAATAAAAAATATTCAAAATTGTTAAAAATGCATGTAAAAATCTAGTGATGTGTATGATTTTGTAGTCCAAATTTATGTTTTTTAATTGTAATTAAATAATTATGAATGACTTAATGAGCATTTAAAAAATTGCATCTAACTTTAGTCACAAAATTGTTAAAATTATTCCATCATTTGTGATGGTGTAAAAAAAATAATATGAAACTTTTTTTTGGTTACAAGAGATGACAAAACCTATCTTAACTTAGTTACTTATTGAAGTTGATCAATGAAAAAAAATATTTTTTAAATCTTACTTCAAGATGGAAGACTTAAGTTACTCGTAGATATGTACCTCTTCCACTTTCACCTTATTATTAATAATTAAATTAATAAAAATTAAATTATAGTAAAAGACTTAATTATTTTAATTAAAATCGTATTTTTAACTTAACAATGAATTTTAATTATAACAAATTAATTAATCCTTAAATTTTAAATATAAATAACATTTAATTGTCCTTTAAAATTTAAATATTTAGTTACATTTACTATGTCCTACTCCACCAATATAACAATAATTATCAATATGACTGGATTTTAGATCTATATAATAGATCTCTCACAAAATATATGTCGAATAACAGAAAGCATACCATAGGAAACATATATAGTGAGCTAGGGACGCTTCTGTTCAAGCTCTTTGAGCATAGAAATACAATTTTAAAACACACTAAATAATTTGTTTCTTTGGGTCTGATAAACCAAAGTTTGGTCTGAGTGGAAGTTAACCATCATCATCATCATATCATTATAAACTCTTTTAAATCAATATATCATCACATGCATAATTTGTCTCTACATTGTTAGCTTTTAGTAACTCTCAAAAGCTAATGTACTACGTATACCGCATCTTTTAGTTGCTTTAAAAACTACAAGTAAATCCTTTGCGATGATACTTACAGAAATGAGAGAAGGAAAAATCCTGCAGTAGGACATGATATTGTATTTGTAACTGAGCGTATTCAGTTCAATTATTATTATGGGCTGAGTTTGTTGTGATTGCTGAGCAATGACCCTGCACTCATGGGGTGTACAAGCATAACAACCTTATCTCCCCACACACAGAAAAAGACGAAGGAGGTAACCGTTGGAAAATTTTAATGAAAGTGTGACCACATTAGTTTTTGTTCCTTTAGTGTAGTGGTAAATGCAGTATCTTTCACTGCCTAACCAAGCTTGAGTGCTCAGTGCAGGTATCATTTACTTCTTTGGTTTCTAATAAAACTCATTTTTTATCTCAACAAGGTCTTTACATCTTTTTCCATTATTCAATTAAAAAAAGCTTTGATTGTTTAAAAACATTAATACTCAAAAATGTATTTTATTGCTTAATTTGATTATTATATCTAGAGGAGCAAGGTGTTCTATAGCTTAGTTTGAAGAAGATATTATAACATAACTTAAAATTACAAAAAATAAAAACCAATTAAAAATATTCATGTCAACTTATAAAGTAAATAACAACACTATAAAACTCATAAAATAAAAAAAATTATGTAAAGTAATTGAGAAATCAATACCTATCTATAAAATAAATAAATAAACAAAAACAAAAAATAAAAATTAAACTTAGATCAAACAAAGAAAAAATCGAATAAATTTATTCGGTTTAAGATTGAAAAAATAACATCTCAAAAAATTGAATCCCTCTTTTAAAAAGTTTAATAAAACTAGTTTTAAAATAGATTTATACTGATTTAGAAATATTAACAACCAAAAATATATTTTATTCTACCACATAATTTTTTATTTAATTTTAATACTTAATAAAATGAATAGTATTTAAACTTATTTTAGACACTAACTTATTCGATCTAACCAACGTCACTTTCATAGATGCGTGATTAAAGAGTTATTGATAATTTAACTCTTTAATATGATATGGATTATCAATAGACAGTAACTTTATTTACAAATAATAATATTAAAAAATAATAATAATAAGTTAAATTATAAATAACATAACATTTAATTTAATTAACAACAATAACTATATAAATATTAAATTATTAAATATAAATATTAAACTCAAAATATCATTGTCAATTATGAATGTCAAATTCTATATAAATATAAGTAATATATCTATTCAACCCTTTCATCAATCTTCTTAGTACATTATTTTGATACAACTCTCGTTTCCAATTTTTCAATGTAAATGGATGGATTTGATTCTAATTAGTTTAAATATTTTATATTTAGGAGTTTTAATTTTTTTTTTTAATAAAATGTCGATTTTCTTAATTTCTAGAATGTAATTTTTAAAAATAAAATAATAATTAAAATTAAAATTAAATATTTAATAATATTGATGTTTTAGAAATATAAAAAAAATCAAAATATATAAATTTAAGTTTTTTAAATATTCTAAAGAAACTTGAGACCAACTTTGGTCTATTGGACCTTTAGAAATTACTTTGTTGTAACAAATTATTCCTATGCTCAAAAATCTTAGAAATAAGTATACCTAGGTCACCATACTTTTGACAAGTTAGAAGATTATAGAGGTTATTATTAGAATATAGATTGTAAAATTGCAATCTGATGTGGTTATATGTAGGGCACTCTAAGAGAATGTGACTTTCATCCTCAAGGCTCGTAGTCTCACAAAGATGGAAAATCATTTCCTCCCATGGTATTTTAGGAGTACAAAAGTTATGAGAGTTTTTTATATTTTGTGTATACCACTTTGTTTCTTCAAGCTAATAAAATAGAGATATACTTTTACTCTTCTAGATTAGGGTTAATGATATGTTTGTATTATATTAAGTTCCTTTTAACCTCTAAATCCTTTACACCCACATTTTCTAGTTAAACATAGAAGTAACATTGTGTTTATTGTTATTCATTTTTTGCAAAGTTGCATTTTTTTCTATCCCTGGATTGCTTAACCAAACCATGTTATCTTTATGACAACCTCTCTTGAGCCATAGGTGGTCTTGACTTGAATTTAAAGCAATTTGAGGGAGTCTCTAGCCTCCCATGTCATTGATCTTGTACTTGCACATCAAGTACCTTAACATATGAATGCTCTCTTTTGGGCAAAGACCACGCAAAGACCCACTTCTAAAAGAAGAATCGGATAAGGTGTATTGCTTTTAATTCCAAGGTTATAAGTTATAAATGCTTCCTGATTTACTCCATCTTTCTTCAGGATTCTGTAGAGATGTTGCACCCCCAAACTTCACATCCATACACGATAACAAGTGTGATGAGAGTTTCAAAGAATAACTTATTTTTATCCCACATCACAAGGTTTGTTGATTTAAAGTAGTTTTGAGACTAAAATAAGTTTTCCATCCTCCATTAATCATTTTATCAATACTATAGATCCACTTGAGTTTGCAATGAATATCAATTCTGAGATATTTATGGGAAGAAACTTCCTCCAAGTTGTTATTGTCATATACAAAATTATCATAAGTGGCCTTCTTGGACTTGATAATCATAACTTTTGTTTTGTAATCCTTTAGAGCTCTTAATTTCTTATTAAGGTCAAAAGGACATCTTTCCATAAAAACAATATCATCAGCATAAAGACGAAGGATGCCGACAATCCCTGGTGCAACCTTCTTCATCTAAAAAAAACTTTCTAGTATATGGAATTGGATATATATGTTCAAAAGAGTAGCAGAGAAGAGGAAACCTTGCTTAATTCCAATATTACAATTTATATCTTTTAACCACCCCTTAATATTTTTAAATTTGACAATGACAATCTCGTGTAATTTTATCGGGTATCTCTCAACTCAAAAAAAACCTTGATCTCTTCTAACATCTTCTATAAATTAATTTTATGAACTAACACTCTACATCTTCTATAAGTTAATTTTATGAACTAACACTCTACATTAGTGAAAGAAAAAAGGAAAAAAAACTCTTAATAATAGAAAGCTTGAAAAAAAGCACTAAAGCACTTAGTAATCGAAAGCTTAAAAATATCATGAATGTGCATACTCTCTATTTGGAAATGGCTAAACCATGGAAACTTCTAGATGGGTTGTTGAAGAAGTTGTCCATGCTTTGCTTATGGAAGCACGGACGATGCATGGAAGCCATCAAAGGACTTCATGAATCTTTGACTCCCATTAGTCATTCCTTTATAGGTATTTTCGAGTCGATTCATAATTACACTTAATCACCACATATCCTTCTAAAAGGAGGCAAGATAACACGAGGTTAAAAGAAACAAAATATGAGAATTATTTTCCATTAAAACAGAACGTCAATAATTTTTTTATTTAAAAAAAATCTGAACTTGGAAACAAGGGAGAAATAAAACAATATAGTGATTCAATTGCATATGAATTGTAGATTCAATTGCATTACATTGTAGATTCAATTGCATTATAAAGCTGAGGCATTAAAATGTTTAGGTTTTATATTTTAATCTTTTTAATTATAAAAATGATGGACAAAACAATCACTCATGAATGTATTTTTTTATTTTTTTGTTATTTCAATTTCTTTTTGTAATTGAATTATTATAACACAAATGCAAATATATGTCTCCATCACTTGCCTCCCAAAATGCTCTTGCCATGATACACTCCACACTGTATCTACGGTATTCCCTTCAATAATTTTGGATTTTGGTTAGATTGTATTTTTGATTCGTTTTCTCTCTTGCTTTTAAATATAGACTCAGATCGTAAAGTAGTGAAACATATTGTACGTTACAAATAGAAAGATGATGCATGAAACATGGTATTCTCCATAATATTTCATATTGTTATATTCTGAGTGAGTTTTTTATGATTTTTTTTCTTTTTGGTGCATTGCAAATGTAGATAGAGAGGATGAAAACAATCAAAAAGTGAAGTCCACATGAGTTTTTGTAATACTCCAAAAATTCATAAAAATTTAAAGTTTTTCATATGACATTAAATGTTTGCAATCGTCACTACTGAGGAACATTTAGCTGTTAACGGTTAACCTAAACAGGCTTAAACTATAATTGATTCTTGTTAAATTCTAGTTCTGCATACTTAATTGTTTGCTTTCATAAATCATGGTAAGGATTTGATTTAGCAGGTTATGATTTGGAACAACACGAATTGAAACATTTGTTTAATTACTAAGTACTAAGTTTGTTTTACTGTTTTGTGAAAACATGAAGGAACTTCAGTTGAGATCGAGGCTTACTTAGCTTTTTAGCTAATGCAGTTAAGTTATGCTTCTTTTACAGGTCTTTTACAAGTAAGATGTTTGTAACCAGTTTCCGCATCGAAATTATTATCTCAACTAGCATAAAATATAATGCTAGTAAAATTTATTTATTTTACAGCTTTGATCAAATGAAAGTTATCCTTGATATGTATATTTGTATTTGTAAATAGTTTCCTAGTAACATAAGTGTCTAGGAAACTGAACATAGTCCAGTTGTTCATCCATTCGCTTCCACTATAACTCGTTCATCTAATTTTTATCAGTCTCTTATCTGCTTAGCTCTTGTATGTAATTCTAGTGAAAGGTAATTGTATCGCAAATCCTTTTATACTTTAATACTTGATGCTAAGGTAATTCAAGAGTATTTGTTTTCAACAATAAATGAATTAAATAAACTTAGGAAAACCTAAATCTATGTATTGTCATAAAGTACAATGACTGACATTCACACATGGAAATAAAACCTACTGCACAAGATAGTTTTCTAAATGTTCTAGTACTTACCAAAAGGAGATGCAATAATACAAATTTTATATCTTTAAACTATAGTATTACTGTTATTTGGGTAAAGAAAGAAAAGATTATCTTCTACAACATCTATCCTACCTAACCGTTGTAAGATCCTATATCTCACAAGGGTTGTTTATTATGCTAATCAAAGTTGAAGAATTCTTGCATAAGTTTTTACCCATGTCTAAGATTATAGAACATAATATAAACCCTAGAGAAAATACTTCCTCCCTACATTATTTGTTAGGGTTATAATAAGCATAATATGATGAAAGATACTGAATGTTATGAACAAGGTTTTAACATAGCTTAATTATCAAACACTATTGTATGAAGGCTGCTCCAAAGGGGTCTCGAACTATAATACAAAACCCTGATTTCACAAATAAATCCAAAGCCACGTGGTCGATGCTTGATGGTTAGGTTTGTTGACTTTGGGTTCAATATAAAACTATTCTAAAACCCTAAAAAACTGCATTTTTACCTTAAAGAAATCTTTAAAAAAATATAATTCAATAAAATCAAAATAAAAACTGGGTTGGTATATAATCAAAGATGTAGGAAAATCACATAACCACTAAAGATCTGTATGACATAAAATGGAATACAAAATTCAATATCAAGGGAACTACGAGCACGAATTTATGGAATGAAACTGACTTTGTCACTAAATATTTGAAAGATAATTGTATTTTATCATAAGAATCATGTAATGGAATGTAATTGACCATATACAGGATAAATCATAAAAAACACAATTCATAATATACAAAAACAGCTCATAATCATAATCATATCAAAGTAGAGCCTGTATTGAAAGATGTAGAGAGTTTCATGTCATACAACATAGATCAAAATTGGATTCCCATCTCCGATTGCCACCCCTTCCTATCTAGCTACTATCCCTTATATACAAAACCTCTGAATTTCTGAGATAGTTATCAGATCCTATTTCTATGGATCGAATCTTTCAAAAATAGAAAAATCTATCTTCTTAAAAGCAGTCTAAATACAAGTGTAATACAAAATACAAACAGAAATAGACATCTGTCATATCTAAATTGCTTTAAATAAACAACTACGATTCTAAGTCTAAAGACTCTTAGAAGCCTCTGCCAAGACAGTTAGATCACTTAAATCTCGGGATCTTTTTTGCAATTTGGAAAAATCGGCATCTTTGACCTCCATTTGATTATACATGTCCTTACTCCAATTCTTCATGTGTTTGAACTCCGTAGCAGTGGCAGCATTCATCGACAACATAGTTTACTAAAGAGCCGCAATGGCGAGAGACAATCCAACTAACCATCTCCGCAGTGTCGGTAAGGCAATGGACACGGCCTCCGATCAATGACAAATATTATTTCAACAACGATGAAATTAGTTCATTTCCCCCTCAAAGCAGTGGGAGCATTCCGATCTAAGACGACGATGAGCTAGAAGACTAAGCTTCCAATCACCGATGAATATTATTTCGACAATGCTAAAATGAGTTCATTTCCCCTCTGAAGCAGCGAGAACGTTCTGGTCTAAGGCGTCGACGAGCTAGAAGACTAAGCTTTCGATCATCGATGAAGAAAACATCGCAACACTAGTGATTTAAGACACCGATACTGCGGCAGCATTGATGCTTGGGGTGCCGACGGTTAGAGTTTAGAGCTCTCGATCGACGATTCTTTTCTCTTTCAATATGTCTATCTGCTTTGTTGGCCGTCCCAATATTTCTTAAATTTGTGATCACTATTAACTGAATTTGACCATTTTCCATCATGTCACCTGCATGTGGGCGCCCTTCATGGAGTTTCAGAACTCTCTCCACTGGCATTCCTTCCATTTTCAACAAATTAGCCGTGCCAGTTGTTGCAACAATTGTGAAACCAAGTTCAATGAATCTGTTTACAATTGTTGGGAGGCTTGGTTTGGTGAAATCATTTAAACTTAAAAAACACTGTGCCTGCAAGAGGTAGTTTTTTATTTGCTGCAATGTGAGCCTTAGCAAATGCCATAGTAAATTTAAAGTCAATGCCCATCACTTCTTCAGTGGTTCGCATTTCAGGATCAAGAACTCTTAAGCCATATTTTGAATTTCTTCATCTGTAACTGAAACTTAGATAAAACCATTCTGTGTGCTGCCAAAAATTTATAACTTTTGTTGGAGCAGACCTGGTGACAACATCTGGCTTCATCTGGGGATGGCATGCTCCCTGTGAGTTGCCAAGAACAAGTAGACCTATGCCTTTCCAATGAAACTATCTATGATATCTAGACCTTGTCCTGCCTACCATTGGCTGCTTTGAAAATGAAAATAAGAAATACCAGTGTCTTGTTTCCATTTGGGATGGAGTCTTTTTATCTTATTCCTAACCTATTTCAAACCTTGAAAACTTGCTCTTTTTATATTACAAAAGTAAACTTCAAATTCAAACTGCTCATACTACGAACTTAAGGAACTGCTTGAAGCATCAAGCTTATTTATTTATAGCTCCTATTCTAATCATCTGCTTTCATTTGATTAGGTAAAATCATGCTTCTAATGAAGCCATACAAATATTTGACTAACTGGTAAAACTTCTGATTTGGAGATGATGAATAAAGGAGCCCATGGAATATCAAAATTCATTTCAAAAGAAGATAAAAGCCAACCTTCATTTGACAAAAAAAATCTAACATTTGAGGTGCTCAAAGACTCCATATAATCAACAAATGGATCAATGAAGCTATAAAGAAATACCTCTTGTTGCTATTTAAGTTGAAGATAAAAATATCTCTATATATCCTCTTCCTCATAATGGCTGCCACATTCAGCTACCTGCAAATTGAATTACAAATATGGCTGCTCAATGTATTCTATGGATTCAGGATGGTTGATTTCCACACAATGTTGTTCCTCATCAAAATTTGATTCATAGTTGTCATACATCCGTTGGCTACTCCTCAAATCAACAAAAGGTGATGTAGGGATCTGCTCTTCTTCATCTGAATACTCATCATAGATTGGCATATCTTTAGAATGAATTGGTTGATGCTGATCCAAATCTAGAACTTCAATGTCTTCATCATAAAATGGGGCATTCTGATCAATTTCTAAAGATGAAGATTTGTGTTCTATGATGCTATCATCAACTTTAATATCATAATTTTGAAAATTTTCTTGTTGTAAAACATAATTAGAGGAAGATAATAGATCTTCTTCCTTCTTCATAGCATAACCACCAGCTTCATCTTTACTACTGGAAGAATCTACTACTAAACCTAGTATATATAACGCATATATCCCCTGCAACAATGCTCAAAAAGACACTCAGCTGGGTAAATCCTCTTACAATATGAATAAAAGGCATCATGAAAATATTTCAAAGAGGAAATACTAGAAGCAGGAATATTTCTGTACCATTGTCTCGCAATACCATCTAATGAATACATAAACATTTTCATCAATACATCTTCATGATGTATACTCAGCTGATCCATGTATTGATGAAATTTAATTACATGATGTGCCAGATTGTCCTCTTCCTTTTCTTTGAATCACAGAAGAAAATCTCCCCATTCGTCCATGATAGGTACTGTAAGCCAGCAACAAGTGAGAAATTGAGTGGAGCAAATCTCTGTGCCAAAATAGTATCAAAACCATTTGACATCTTGGAATTGTAAAATCGCCTCTGGATTCTTCAACCATGGAGTTTCCTGGTGAATAAATCTGTAGTCAAACTAGTGTCCTGCTCCTATCCACCATCAAGAGCTGGATCTGATCATTGTCATTCTTTCCTGGGGAAGATATCTTCACTCCTCCGTCCACGGCAACGATGCCAGAAGATGTTATCCCTAAAGTTGAACCTAGACTACAGGGTTCAAGCTTAAAGAAATCTTTTAAAAAATATAATTCAATAAAATCAAAATAAAAACTGGGTTGGTATATAATCAAAGATGTAGAAAAATCACATAACCATTAAAGATCTGTATGACATAAAATGGAATACAAAATTCAATATCAAGGGAACTACGAGCACGAATTTATGGAATGAAACTGACTTTGTCACTAAAGATTTGAAAGATAACTGTATTTTATCATAAGAATCATGTAATGGAATGTAATTGACCATATACAGGATAAATCATAAAAAACACAATTCATAAAATACAAAATCAGCTAATAATCATAATCATATCAAAGCAGAACCTGTATTGAAGATTCAGAGAGTTTCATGTCATACAACATAGATCAAAATTGGATTCCCATCTCCGATTGCCACCCCTTCCTATCTAGCTACTATCCCTTATATACAAAACCTTTGAATTTCTGAGATAGTAATTAGATCCTAATTCTATGGATCGAATCTTTCAAAAATAGCAAAATCGATCTTCTTAAGAACAATCTAAATACAAGTGTAATACAAAATACAAACAGAAATAGACATCTATCATATCTAAATTGCTTTCAAAAACCAACTATGATTCTAAGTCTAAAGACTCTTAGAAGCCTCTTCCAAGATAGTTAGATCACTTAAATCCCAGGATCTTTTTTGCAATTTGGCAAACTCAACATCTTTGTCCTCCATTTGATTGTACGTGTCCTTACTCTAAGTCTTCATGTGTTTGAAATTCATAGCAATGACAACATTCATCGACAAGATAGTTTACTAAAGAGCTACAACGGCGGGAGACAATCCGACTAAGCATCTCCGCAGTGTCGGTAAGGCAACGGACATGGCCTCCGATTAATGACAAATATATTCCAACAGTGATGAAATTATTTCATTTCCCCTCCGAATCAGCGGGAGCATTCCAGTATAAGGCGTCGATGATCCAGAAGACCAAGCTTCCGATCGCCGATGAATATTATTCCGACAGTGATGAAATTAGTTCATTTCCCCTTCGAAGCAGCGGGAGTGTTTCGGTCTAAGGCACCGATGAGCTAGAAGACTAAGCTTCTGATCGCTGATGAAGAAAACATCGCAACGCTAGTGATTTAAGACGTCGATACTACGGCAGCATTGATGCTTGGGGTGCCGACGGTTAGAGGTTAGAGCTCCCGGTCGGCGATTCTTTTCTCTTTCAAGATGTCTATCTGCTTTGTTGGTCGTCCCAATATTTCTTAAATTTGTGATCACTATTAACTGAATCTAACCATTTTCCATCATGTCACCTGCATGTGGGCACCCTTCAGGGAGTTTCAGAACTCTCTCCACTGGCATTCCTTCCATTTTCAACAAATTAACTGTGCCAGTTGTTGCAACAATTGTGAAACCAAGTTCAATGAATCTATTTGCAATTGTTGGGAGGCTTGGTTTGGTGAAATCATTTAAACTTAAAAAACACTGTGCCTACAAGAGGTAGTTTTTTATTTGCTGCAATTTGAGCCTTGGCAAATGCCATAGGAAATTTAAAGTCAATGCCCATCACTTCTTCAGTGGTTCGCATTTCAAGATCAAGAACTCTTAAGTCATATTTTGAATTTCTTCATCTGTAACTGAAACTTAGATAAAACCATTATGTGTGCTTCCATAAATTTATAAATTTTGTTGGAGCAGATGTGGTGACAACAAGTTCTTTTTGTGGCAATGGAGAGTAGGAGCTGCAGGGTCATGGCTGCATGGACTTACTGTCACTCCCTTGACTCTGTATAAGCGTCCTTGCCATTCCATTTTTCTTCTGCGTAAGAGATTCATGTTGTCACGGTCTTTCATTCTGTGTGAGATCCCTCTGTCGCCGTTACCATTTCTCTGTATGAGTGTGGTCTTCATCGTCCTTATTTAGCCTTTGTGTGGGATTTTCTTTGGCACTAGTGTAGTGGTGAAACTCTGTAGCGAGAGATCAGTTTTTGGTTTTTACCTCGGCGTTGATTTGTACTTTCTTGTTAGGGTCTCAAGACAGTGCTTCCTTCACTGCTTGACGTAAATTTTTTGGTGGCTATGGTCTGTTCTTGTTACCAGTGAGGGGCCGAGGTCAAGTTCTTCAGGTGAGAAAATTTCTTTGTATTTTATAACTATTCTACACTTGTTCATAAGCTATTAACTTTGTTATTTGTATACATTTCTCATTTAGTGTTTTATTATACTTGTGCAGGCTTTCAAGTGAAGGGTCTGTTCTAGAGTACGCCATAAAAACTCCACGCATGGATTTCAGGCTTCATATCCATCCTGGTAAGCCTTGGTCTGGCCTGAGGTTTCTCTTGCTATGGTTGTATGGTGTATTTAGTTGATACTATCCACTTGGTTCTTAGGTTACTGCTCGGCCATGGCTACATTGTGACTCTATTTGTTTTGGAAGGCCATGTGGCCAAGACTGAGATGTGTTATTAAGAAATCGTTGAAGCCCTTGCAACTGTTTCGTGATGGAATACTTTGGGGCTTTCACGGTTGTGACTTGATAAAAATATTATGCGGCCTTCTCGGTCATAGTTTTTATTACAGAATAAGTTATTTCTTTTAATGGGATTTTAAGTCGTGACTTTGTTGTAAAAAGGTCATTAGGCCGTAACTAATATGATTATAGTAATGGTTAGGGTTTAGATGCTATTTATAATTTTGAATAAGCTTGAAGCTTACTATTTTGTAACTTATGTAATTGATAATATATATATACTGTGTTTTTAAGAAAAATATGGCCTGCTATGAGATTTTATCTGTTCTGGTTTATCTTAAATTCTTTTTTAAATTAACCTAAACAGAGTTATTGTTACTGCAATTGATATTTTTTTTTATTATGTTTAAAAGAGAAACGAAATGTTCAGACAGTTTTTTTTTAGGACAGAAATTGATTTTTACTATCAGTAAACAATTACTTCAGTAAATAGATAGAAGAAAGGTTGAATATACAACCTAAGTCTTTTACTATATTTTTTGGGTTAGAATATTTTGAAAGGTCTTTTACTTAATTTCTCTTAGTTTATGTTTACCATACAGTTTTAATACTGTTTCGTCAATATAGGTTTTATTTATAAAACCCTAATTACTTTTAAATTAATACATAGTTAATATTTGATTATAACATTATTCTAGTTTCATTTATGAAATTATCTTAGTAAATTTCTACCCTTATTTACTGTTTCTTTAAGTTAACCCTGCTTATTTATTTTCTGTTTTTATAATTCCTTTTTGGTTACTATAATAATAGACTTATAGTAAATAATCTATCTACTGTGTAAATATATATACACAGACTAAGTATATATATATATATATATATCTTTCCTAAAGACAGATTTGTTTATGTTATGACACTGTACTTTGTCTAAGTAAAACATCTAAACTAGAAAGGAATAACATACTTATGATTAACTCTTATGAAATCTGTAGAAGGTAAATAAACACATTCAAGCATACTTCATTTAATACTTATCAGAATTTTAATCTAACCTACTGTACTAGACTACTACCTTTAAAAAGGTGTGAAAAAATACAATTAGGTATTTTTCTAATCTATGAGTAAAACTAAAAAATCTTCTAATCATTTACCCTAATCTATATATAATCCAGCATTTGACTATCTTTTTCATAATAAAATATTTCATTAACGAATCCTAACAACAACAGGACAGAAGCATAACACATTATTGCTTAAATTCAATCCTTCTTCATCTAAATATGCAATTAGAAAACTAGATAAATCATGTAGAACCTGGAAATGTAGAAGAGGTGACAACAGCTTAAGGAACATGTTCCTCCCATCCAATTCCTGGAAATAGATGAACTGCAAATATCAGGACCCCCGAGCTTGTCTTCTTGTCCACCTGGTAGAAGTACTGAGTGAGAGATCTAGTTTAGTAATCCTCTGCAACTCTACTGAGTATTCAGCAGTAAATCTATTTTTCTTGTAGTGGTATGAACTCAGCTTAGAATAGTTGCACTGGTTCATAACTTCAGGACTTTACACTCAAATAAAACTTCTGCTAGTCCCCTCCATCGAATTTTCTTGTGCACTAAATTCACTCAGAATTTTCACAAGACAAGAATGAGCAGCCTCAACTATATTCGATGGGAAGTTTTATTAGCATGCCTAGGTCTTTTGGGTCAGTTTTCACTTAATAAGCCACCTATTCTTGTTCCACTTTCTTGGGGAACATGACCACAAAAATAGGGAAGTTTCCTCCTGCAACAACTAGTAGTAGTTTGAGGATGCTGCCAAGTGTCAATCTTCTTTCAACCTAGCCTACTCCACCAAGTGACTAGTAAAACACTCATTTAACAGCCTCCTTAAGCTGTTGTCTCATATTTCATTTATTAATTAATAAAATATTCGGCAATTACATTCAATTATCGTTGACCCCACTTGGTCATTAATTACAAACTTTATAATAAAATATAAAATAATGTTTCTTAAAAACATAAAGTGTTTTGCAATTTGGGGCATGTGACATACACCCCCCCTTAAATATAACATCATCCTTGATATTATTTATTCTTCTTCCTCATAATTGCCTTGGAACAGAATTGGATATGCATCCCGCATATGACTTTCCAATTCCTAGGTGGCTTCTTCTGGACTAAGGTGCTTCCATTGCACCTTCACTTGACCAATGGTGTGATTTCGAAGCAAGATCTCCCTCCTTTCAAGGACATAATGCAGTTTCACCAGAAAATATCCTTCAGGTTCCACCTGCACATCATTCCAGTTTATAACATGAGTAGCATCATGTACATATTTTTTTAACACATAAATATGAAAAACATTATGAACCTTCAAATTTGGTGGTAAAGCCAATGGATATGCCACCTGTCCAATTCTGGATAGTATCTCAAAAGGTCTGCAATATCGGGGTGCCAATTTAGCACAACTTCCTAATCTCAAGGAACTCTTTTTAGGCCTTACCTTTATAAAGACATGTTCACCTACCTGGAACTCTTTTTGAGTTTGTTTAAGGTTTGCTTGACTTTTTTGTCTGTCTTGTGAAACTTTTAAGTTACCTTACACCCGTTTTTACAATTAACTCCATCTCTTTTCGTATTTCAGGTCCTAATACTAACCTTTCAACTGGGTTACTCCATTAGATGGGGATATTTCACTTTCTGCCATACAAAATTTCAAATGGACTGTATCTTGTTGAAGCTTGGTAGTGATTGTTGTAAGCAAACTCCACCAAGTGTAAGTAATCTTTCCATTCATCTGGCTATTCCTTACCATACATTATAAGCATATCTTTCAACACTTGATTCACTCTTTCAGTCTGTCCATCCGTCTGGGGATGAAAAGAGGTACCGAAATTTAAAGTAGTATCCAAACATTTAAACAAAGACTTCCAAAAATTGCCCGTAAACTTAGGGTCTCTGTCTGGAATTATAACTTCCGGTATCCGATGTAAACGAAATATTTGTTTCATGAATATATCAGCAATATTAGCAGCCTTGTAAGTGGTTTTTACAGGTATAAAATGAGCTGCTTTACTAAGTTTATCAACAACTACCATTATCAAGTCATTCAGATTTTGATTTCTAGGTAGACCTGTAATAAAATCAAGACTGATTATTTCCCACTTCCAGCTAGGGATAGGTAATGGCTGTAGTAATCCAGCTGGATGCTGGTGTTCAGTATTAACTTGTTGACATTCAAAACACTTGGTAATGTATTCTTCCAGTTCATTCTTCATGTTTGGCCAAAAATAATCCTTCTATAACATGGTTATAGTCTTTTGATAACCAAGATGTCATGAGTAAGGAGTCTTATGAATTTCATTTAAAATCGGTAACTTAATCTTAGGTACATTAGGTATATATAGTCTGTCTTTATATAGTAATAATCCTTTATCATTTAGACTATACCCTGTACTTAAACTTTCAGTTAAATTTTTTGTTACTTTTGCTTGTAATTTCTGATATTTTTCATCCAATCTCACTCCTTCCTCTAGCTGTTCTTCTAAATATGTTTTATAAGTGCTTATTGCTGCTACAAAATTTAGTTTTTCATTTATACTTAGAGCATCAACAACCTTATTTTATTTTCCCTTAATATGTTGGATTTCAAAATCGTACTCTCTAAGGAAAGCTAGCCACCTAGCTTGCCTCGCGTTTAAGTTAGGTTGATCCAACAAATATTTTAATCCTTTATTATCTGTCATTAATATAAATTTTCTTCCTATTAAGTGATGGCGCCACATCTTCAAGGCATGAATGACGGCAGCCAACTCCAAATCATAGGTTGCATAGTTTTTCTCATGAATCTTAAGATTCCTAGACTCATATGCAATTACGTGTCCTTCTTGATTTAAAAGTCCACCTAGAATGGCATTGCATGCATCAGTGCATACTATAAAGTTTTTATTAGGATCAATAATTCTTAAGATTGGTACAGTAGTTAGTAATGTTGTTAAATTTTTAAAACTTTCTTCACACTTTTGACTCCACTCGAATTTCTTCCCTTTCTTATGTAAAGAAGTTATGAGAGTTGCAATTCTTGAAAACCCTTCAATGAATCTTCGATAGTATCCCGTAATCCCCATAAATGACCACACGTCAGTCACATCCTTTGGAACTGGCCATTCTTCAATTGCTTTTATCTTTTCTGGATCAACTGAGATCCCTTCTTTAGTTACTACATGGCCCAAGTTGTAGCTGAAGGAAAACCCTGGCTACATGCAGAAAAAACTATCTTTCATCTATAGGACGGAAGGGTAGGGTTCCTGTTGGTAGCAAGAGAACCTGCAAACAAGTTTAGGGCCAAGCTACAAAACCTTGCATGGAATAGTTAGAAAACAAAATATGGCTACAAGAGATCAATGGACACCTGCAGCAAAGCATTAGACAACAATCCTGTAAGCAAAATATGTTAGAAAACCATAATTAAAATGACACAAAACAAAACTATACCTTCTATTTCAGTGGAAATGGGCCACCATGCCCTCGCTTTGGAAGCACCTCTCTGTCTTTGGGATGGAAGCATGGCTTGTGGAGCAATGGAGAAGAGGGAGGGTGAATGGCTTGCGAGGAAAAGGGTCTCAAGGCACTCACACGGGAAGCATAACTATAGGGAGAGAAGGAGTGTTTTGAGAGTGACCCCCACCCCTCTATTTATAGTTTTTTCTTGAAATTTTAGGGCTTTAAGCCCCTGGTTAGGACTTTAGCCCCTTTTTTGGGATTTAAGCCCCTTTCACCTAATTCTTAGCTCCTTTGGGGGTTTTAAGCTCCTTTGAGGGGTTTTAGCCCTTGTGAGAGCTATTTTGGCTCTTTTAAGGGATTTTTAAGCCCTTTTCATGTTTTTGAGCCTTTCCAAGGGTGTGGGGGTCAAATGAAGGTAGTGTAATGGATGTCTTTAGGTGGTGTAGGTCATGTAGAGATTACTGAGGGATTTTTTGGGTTAATAGATTGCCCCCTGATGTGTGAGGACAGGAACTCATCATATGGCCGACGGGCATCATAGAATTTTCTGGGGAGAGGTGGTGCTTCCTGGGCTAGGGCATGGTGGCTTTTGGTTTTTGTATTAATATGGTTCCCATCAATGGGTGAGATACAATTAATGTGTGACATGTATATGGATGAGGCGGGCATCCTCATGCCCGTAATGATGTCAAAAGAATAATGTGATATACGCTCTATAATACAAGAGCCGATCATGTACAACTGTTTTTACAATCATGGTTGCCTCAATGAGAGGCTGAATACAATACTGATCTTGAAGAACTGCTACATTGGACCCATGGCATTCTCATGGAATGCTATATCTTCATGACTAACGGCCTGCTGGATCTGGAACAGTACATAGCTATAGGTACTTACTGACAGAGAGTCAAAGTCTCTGTGGTACAAATATGCTACATCAATCATAAATCTATATAGAAGCATTGCTAGGGATTCTGAACACTGTCTCCAATGCAACTCGGAAATTACAAGGGACATGAAACTGTTTGGGTCCCTCAATAGACTTATTAATATGTTAGAGTCAGGTGACATCTGGGGTTTTCGACCAAATACTGCATGGACCAATACCCTGTACAAATATCAACAATGCGATGATGTAGCTGGAGTCGAGCACGTGAGACACAACCATCTCGAGAGGCACTAAGGACTCCTCTCAAGTGGTCCAAGGAACTCATCAATGAGGTTAATGAAACCAAGATATAGGGACCTCTGGGTCTACCCTCTGGAATATGTGTGTTTTCATTGACAGAGGGAGACTTGTAACTGGCCAAGTCAATGGTGTTTCCTTGACTAGAAGCACGAGGGAGATAACCGAAAGATGTGAGACAATCTGAGGACTGACCCACTGAATGGGGGGGGAAGGTGGAACATGGGCAAAGAATCATGGGGAACTCAAAATTCCTTTTTTCAGAGTATGATGGCAGGGCGGACCAGGAAGCAAATGAAACTGACTCATGGCAAAGGGATCATAGCTGTAATATCGGGAATGTAACTGCAGATGGGAAATACTTGGAGGAGGCAGACAATTTTGGTATTGAAGGAATCCAAGGAATGCACATCATAAAGTACTCTGAACAAAGGTGGTCCAAAGTGGGAATGCTGGAAAACTGTTATATATGGGGTGGTGTCTAAAGACACCGTTGTGGTACGATCTAGTGGATTTTTAGCGAGCCCAAGAAAGTAAATGCTCAATGGTGCTTTCAATTTTACAGAGTCTGAAAGCATGAAGAAGACTCCAGTGAGGTCTCTTTTTCGTTGATAGTCTCCTGTGCCTGAAAATGTTTAAAAGTGTACATAGGAGAGCTCACCCATATTTTGTGGGATGGGAGACTTCTTTACCATTGGTAGTCCAATCAGGCCAAAAAAGGTTAAACCTGTACTGACTCGACAATCATTCAGATACTTCTACAAGCATGAACAAATCCAAGTTTGCTTGGCAATATTTTCTTGATGAGAAGGCTGGAAAAGAGCTTAACGACAACCCATGGTGAGATTTTTCGTAAAGTTCGACCCCTCTGCCCGAGAAAGCATAAAAGGATGCGGAGGGGAATGGTCTTGGCTTGAATGTGCCAAGGTGGTCATTTTCATATGGTTGTCTTCATAGTTCGCAAAAGGAGATAAACGAAGCTATGTAGATGCCCTTTTCGATACTTTAACAAGCCGGAGAGGAAGAAAATGCGCTCGACAATATTTTCATTCTTTCAGGAGTCAGAAAAAAGCTTAATAGAAACTCCAGTATGGTCAACCGATCAAGTAGGAACTGAAGGAGCCCCCATGCTAGGACAATGGACAGTGGTCCAAAGGTCATCCGTGCAATATGGATGGAGCAGGTGGCTCTTGAACATAACAATACATGCACAAGATAGATCACGGTAGAGGTACTTGAGTCGCTGCGGCAGAGGCACGCAAACCGAGGTGGCTCTCGGACAGAGGTCAGGAGAGTCTTATGTGAGTTGTGGTGGATGGAGTGGACTACATGTGGTGTAGTGCAAGTCCGAAGACAATTATATGCCAAATGTATGTGAAAGAAATGATTCGCTTTCCGAGAAGTGGTCCTGGGACCCGCGTGAGTTGCGGTGGATGGATTAGACAGTTATATGGTGAAACAATAAAATGAGAGGGTGATATGATATTGCATGATGGATGCATGCAAACTAATGAGCCTTCCGTGAGATGGTCCAGAACCCTACGTAAGTTGCGGTGGATGGGTATGATGAAAGAATAATTCTGGACACTAGCATATGATACAAGTACAGGTCTGGAGACATTTATATAGTAAAGTGGCACGTAAACCGAGGTAACTCTTGGAAAGTGAGCCAGAAAACCGATTACTGACTATGAGACAATGGTCTCACCATAAGACAAAGGATGAAAAATGAACCTAGTGGTGCGAACGATGTCTCAAGGGGAATTCAGATGAATTTGATTAGCAACTAGTGATGCTGCCCCTGGTGCAATGGTGCATGGGAAAGAACTAGACCGAATGGAGGCCTATGGGTACATAGCTAACTCAACGTACACATGTGATTCGCGTGGTGACACACAAACTAACGTGACTTCAAAAAATTGCCCAAGGAATCAGCAGGGAGGGAGGCAGTCTAAAGTTCGTTTCTCAACCCAAGAGCGTTGTGCAACCAAGAAGATACGATGAGGCCTCGACCTTCAAGGCAGGTCTAGGGACCTGACGGTATGCTAGCATGGTGGTAGCTAGATCATACATGCAACATATTATGTGCATGTGCAAATGGGGGACCACACTGTCCAGTGGGCTCCCAGCGGCGCAAGGGCAGGGATAATATCTACTTGCTCAAGTGCAAATGATGCGACAGAGTTCTAGAATGGACTCACTACGACTAGAAGTGGAACAACGACTGGAGGGGGTCACCGAATCGTGGTAAAAATGATGCAAAACAAAAAATAAAAACTACTCTATAAGTGACTCATGGTGGTGGTATCAAGTATGGGATCTCTTGAGGTGGAGCCCATTGCAGGGATTCTTCAAGAGCCGACTCTCTAAGTCAGTGAAGAAATGTGCCCCCTTGCTGAGACAAAGGTCATTGGCAAGGCGGGGTGACGAAATCTTGCCTTCGATGGGAAGAACTGATTCCACACCATGTTTGAAAGGGAAAGGGGTAGAATCGGTGGTGGTTTTATAGATCTCTCCATCATCCTAAAAGTGGCGCGCTAGTATAGATCAGGTGGATCTTCCATGGGTGAGGAGACGAACTAACTACTGGAGCTAGGGATCATGTAAATGGTTGTGGTGGTTGAGGAAGAAACTAGAGGGTCGATCTCCTCAATGGCAGTGACTTCGGATTCAAGCGAATGTTTCCAAAGTTGGCTAAGGATGGCCCGAAACTCAGCCAAGTCCTGGCAG
Organism: Pseudotsuga menziesii; assembly: GCA_001517045.1. NCBI lineage: Eukaryota > Viridiplantae > Streptophyta > Pinopsida > Pinales > Pinaceae > Pseudotsuga > Pseudotsuga menziesii. The sequence continues at coordinate 119,226 of LPNX010835714.1, forward strand.
TGGTGAGATTATTTTTCATACAATCTACAAAGGGCGCATGCATGGTTTGTCCTCAAAGACTTGTTTTTTACTATTGGCCCACTTGGGAGGACAACCACGGGGATGTTCTCCGTTGTGTCTATGGAATCTAAGTGTGTGTGGATGATGGGAATCTCGGGACAATTTTGTGTTGCATGACTGTGTACGTCGCACACGGTGTAAGGTGGAGTCAGTCGAGATTCAACAGCTGCCACTTTGGGGTTGTTTCCCCTAGCCCTCTTTGGATGAGTCGGGGCTGGTATAGGTGGAGAAGGTGGTTTTTGTGGGCTAGGAGGGGGATGTGATTTGACCGCAATGGGTTGAATAGGGGTTAACATGACTTGGGGCATCAGAGGTTGGTTTGATGGATTGAGGTACCATACAGGAATCCCCAATGTGAAGTTGGGTAATTTTAAGGTGGCCATTTTTGGCTTACTCATGATTCCAGGCGGAGGAAATAGGAAGGGAATTGTGTGGACTGGGGAGGAACCCAAGTAGTTCCCTGGTGAGTACATTTGGGGATGCATTGGTGGTTGCGGCTATGCATGATGTTGCGGGTGTAGATGAGGTTGTGGCTGCTGATGGTATTGCAACTGTGGATGGGGTTGCGGCTGTGGATGGTGTTACGGCTGCAGATGGGGTTGTGGTGCAGTAGTGATGGATGTCACCATGCACAAATCCATAGTATCACTTGGCAGAGATGGTGGTGATACTAAGGGGAAGGAAGTTGTCATGTTGGCGAACAAACCTGGTCCTACATTCAAGATGATGGGGGTCGTGGTGCTGTCGACTGTGGTGTTGATAGTGGGAATAATGTTAGTTGGTGCTGTTTGCGCTTGTGGATCATGGAAATTCAACTAGTCGACATTCACGATTTTCCCATCGTGAGGGAACATCATTTGGCAGAAGATGGTAGATGCCATAGCTTGCATCACGTACATATAGCTACGTCCTAGAATAAGGTTGTATTCTAACTGAGCGTTGATGACTTCTATGTCAATTAGGATGATCTTCCCACCTAAAGAGATGGGGACGTGCAGGAGGATGCCTTGGGCTCTGGTGGGATGGCCATCATAGGCACGTAATGTGGTGGTGGACGATTGCAAGATGGGGGACTCAAGCTTCTGCCAAACCAAGGTTGACATGATGCAAGTGGATGCCCCCTCATCAATGATGCACCAATGCACAACCAAATTCCGAATTGACAGCGGGATCTGGAAGGCGATGGTCGATGGCATTCTTGGTTCTCCTTTATCCAAATCAAATGTGATTAATCTAGATTCAGAGGGGTCTACGGCAACAAGGGAAGCTAGCAAGGCTTTCCACTGTGTTGGCCATGTTTTGAGTACTTCAAGAGACAACATGGTCGTAAGTGATTGGGCCAAGTCATCAATGATACTATAGTTAACCACCGCCCTTGCAGTAGTGTTGTTGGCAAGGCACCTGAAGGGGAAATGTGTGCCTGTGGGGGGGGGAGGGCAGAAGGTGAAGAGGAACATTGGCAGTGTTGGATCTGGATGCTGCTGCTGTGTTAGGGGTTTCAGTAGCGGATCCATATTGGTTCCTCCTATTTTGTAGGTTGATCTCCTCCGCTGTAACTACTAGAAGTTGGTGTACTCCTATCTCTGTGGGATGTGGAACAGGGTCAGCTGTGGGAACGGTTTGGGGCAAGAGTGAGGTTGCTACCAATCCTTGGACTGGTAACGGGTTATGGAGCACCATGGGAGGAGGGCCCGATGGTGCTGGGTTCTGTGTGTGGGTAGTTGAATTGTTGCCTTGCTGGGCTTCATCATGGAGGAGTTATTTGGAACATCCCATAAGCGTACATTCATGGGTGTAGTGCCCATAGACATTGCATAGCTAGCATGGTTTTTTGGTCTGTAATGGGGCATTCCATTGAGGTGGATTGGGTTGTTGGGGATTTTGCACTGGCAAGTTGGTGGCATTGCGAGGGGGTTAAGCTGTTGGTTTCCTCTTTGGTGTTGGTTGTTACCCTGATTCCTAGATTGGTTGTTTCTACCTTGTCCCTATTGGTTGTTGGGGGTAGGTGGGTTGGGATGATTCTCATGCTGAGCAAACACTTGTCCTAGAGGTACCGTCGGGGCTGGGGTAGGGGCTTGAGTAGCTTGCACTGGTGTTGCACAGTAAACTTGGGGGATTGGCGGTGTCATAAATCCGATCATCTGTCCAAAATATTGTTGTGCTGGCTTGGAAGGTGCATGGGCCTGCTGTTGTGGCACAAGTTGTGTATAGGAGGTTGTAGCTCCGGATTGAGATATCATTCGTGAATAATTAGGAGATTGATTTGGGTAGACAACACTAGGGGTGCTGCTTGGGTGCAGAGGAATCATGGGTGATGTTGTGTGATGTTGTGTTTGGTGGGAAACAGAGCCTATGATGCCATCTGCGGCATGAGATGCCCCTGGCGCATCCCGGTAGGAGGTGCCTACACAGAGAACATCTGGAATGATGGTATAGAGGTATCCCAACTGTGCGTAAATGAGGTCAAACTCTTCGGCCTTCAAGATGGCCTCTTGCTCTATTTGGGGATGTTCGAACGCGACGTCCTTAGCTATAGGTGGTAGTAATTTTTTCAAGAACCAGTCTAGGAAGATCCTGTCATCAAGCTTAATCTTGCACAAGTTGTGATGTCGCTTCCACTCGTGGATGTAGTCGGTGATGTGGGTCACAGTATTTTGGCAGCAAGATAGCAAGATTTCCACTCCTTCATCATATTTGATAGGGAGTTGGAAATATTCCAAGAACATAAAGGCCAAGGAGTTGAAGTTTGGGTACTTAGCTTGTGGTAGCTCAATGTACTACTTAGCTGCAGCATCTATGAGGGTGCGTTGAAATAGTCTGAGTCTAATCAAATCATCTACGATGTTGTTTGATGAGCACCATAGGTGAAACATCATGATATGGTTTTTGGGGCACTCCCATTCCTTCCCTTCAAACTTGGGGATGTATGAGGGGAGTTTGGTTGATATGGGAGGCCAAAAGGTTTGATGACAGATGGGGTCATTGGTTAACCTAGCCAAGTCAGGCAGGTTGAGGTGTGCCATGAAAGAGAGGTTTGACCCAAGGTTGATGTGTGAAGGACCAACAATGGTGGTGGGGTTTTCAGGAACATAATGTACCTGCGTGACTGGGGGTACTTGTGGCACAGTTATGGACGAGCCACTACCCCCAGGTATGGAAAGTGGGATGGTGTGAGTAGAAGGGACACTGCCCCCAGGTATGATAGGTGGGATAGTGTGAATGGAAGAGCCATTCCCCCCAGGTATGACAGGTGGGACAGTTTGATTAGTAAGTACCAGTGGAGGCAGTTTAGTTAGGACAGTCTACATGGCAGTACTAGGACCACCTGCAAGGGTATTGGTGTTGAATTGAGTAATGGACATGGGTCCACTACCAATGATGATTCCAAAAAATGGATCCAAGTTTGGACCAGCCATGGGGCTAGATGGTGCAGTATGTAAGTTGGACTCAGATTGATATGAGTCTGAGTCTGATTCAGAGGTTGTGTGGCCTTCTAACGGTGTAGAGGGTTGTTGAGAATGGCCTCGACGGTGTTGGTTCAAGGACCCGAACTGTGGTGGATTTCCTCTTAGGCATGAGGAAGAGCATGGGGGATCAATTGTGTCTGGTTGGTAGATCAATTGGTGAAATATGGTAGTGACGTTATGGACCCCAGTTTTAGTGGATTCCTATTGGATTTCAGGTGGTCACTCGGCCACCAAGACTACCAGGAGACAACGCTTGAATTTTTCCTCATGGGAGTGCTAGTCAATTGGTAGGGGTCATTTTCCATTTTGCTCGGCAATTCCTCTCAATGGCCAGCTACTTTGGGGTTCCCATGGTACTCCTCATAATGAGTTTCAGGGTTGAGCCCAAGTAATTCCCATGGTTAAGGCAGTCAGGGACTTATGTCCTCAAAGACTGCAAGTGTTTGAATTAGTGTAAATTAATAGATTTTATTGGCTAGGTAAGGGTCATGAACTGAGTTTGGTTATCTTATTTGGTATGGTTGTGTGCATGTCCAATGTATTTTTTATTTTTTTTGTTATTCACTTGGTGGATTCTTGTATGGTTCATGAATGTTTTGCAGAGATTTTCTGGTTTATTACAGAACTTATAACATGGGTAAGTTGTTGTGAAACCAGTAAATTGTGAACCAAAAAATTAAAACATACCATAAATGAATCTGAACTATGGTAGAATTACTAGGTGAATGCCTTACACCTGTATTCCTCTTCGACCAGGAAAGAGTGTTGGTATCTCAACACAATGGGACTAAGCCCATCCGTAGATCCTCAGGTCACTCTCCGAGTGCAAGGTCGGTCAACAGGGAGGACGCGAATGTTGTGAGGCTCCCTAGGCCTACCACCCCCTCTACCTTCCAAGTCACCCGTTTTAAGTGGTCTCAAAAAATCCCAAGTGAAGTGCCTATTACTATACGAGATTCACCCTTCGTCTTATCCCAGAATACCCCGAAGGGTGATGATTGGGTAGAGGAGGAAGGGCTAGGCAAGGTGTAAATTTCCAATTCGTATCAAAAACTGAAATTTAACCTACAATGACTTATTCAAGCGTTAAAACAGATTCATTATACCATTAACCAGTTAAATTTATCATTGATTTACACATATTGTATGAAAATGAAAATAGAATGCTGGGCAGAGGTGACTGATCCACATTGACAGTACAAATAGCAGCAAACAATCAAGCCCATAAAGTTAAAATGCTCATACAAAATAAAGAAAAATGGGTCGTGCACATGTAGACGACCTATTTTTGCGGGCTAGATTGTGATCAAACCGTGAGGAATTACCTCAAACGGTTGAAAACCCACTTCAGAAATGAATCCTTTTAATCCTACATGTGAGCATATTTGCAAATGGATCAACTGTTTGGGCAGAAAACGAGACCAAACACAGGTGAATTTTCAAAAATTTGGTTCGGTTGTTTTTGCATAGTTGAACAATTTGCAAATCAAAGAATGGCCAACAGTAACTGGTAGTGTGGCTGAAACATTAAAAAAAATGAAATAAATAGATCTATCAACCTAAATAAGCAAAGATCTATCAAACTAAGTGAGCAAAATATTAAAAACAAAAATCCCAAGGATCTCGTCGGATCGACCCGATATGGTCGCCAATCTGTAGCTTAGGCAAAACCCTGCCTACGTGCAGCAAAGGCTACCTTCCGTCTATAGGATGGAAGGGTAGGGTTCCTATTGGTTGGAAGAGAACTTGCAAACAAGTTTAGGGCCAAGCTATGAAACCCTGCATGGAATAGTTAGAAAACAAAATATGGCTGCAAGAGATCAATGGACACTTGCAGTAAGGCATTAGACGACAAGCCTGCAAGCAAAATATGTTAGAAAACCAGATTTAAAATGGTAAAAAACAAAATTATACCTTCTGTTTGGGTGGAAATGGGCCACCATGCCCTAGCTTTGGAAGCACCTCTCTCTCTTTGGGATGGAAGCTTGGCTTGTGGAGCAATGGAGAAGAGGGACAGTGAATGACATGAGAGGCAAAGGGTCTCAAGGCACTCACACGGGCAACATAATGATAGGGAGAGAAGGAGTGTTTTGAGAGTGACCCCCACCCCTCTATTTATATTTTTTTCTTGAGATTTTTGGGTTTTAAGCCCCTAGTTAGGGCTTTAGCCCCTTTTTTGGGCTTTAAGCCCCTTTCACCCAATTCTTAGCTCCTTTGGGGGTTTTAAGCTCTTTTGAGGGGTTTTAGCCCCTTTTTGAAGGTTTTAGCCCCTATGAGAGCTATTTTGGCTCTTTTTAGGGATTTTTAATCCCTTTTCGTGTTTTTGAGCCTTTGCAATGGTGTGGGGGTCAAATGAAGGTAGTGTAATGGATGTCTTTAGGTGGTGTAGGTCATGTAGAGCTTACTGAGGGATTTTTTGGGTTAATAGATTACCTCCTGATGTGTGAGGGCTGGAGGTCATCGTATGGCCGATGAACATCATAGGATTTTCTGGGGAGAGGTGGTGCTTCCTAGGCTACGGCATGGTGCCTTTTGGTTTTTGTATTAAGATGGTTCCCATCAATGGGTGAGATACAATTAATGTGTGACATGTATATGGACGAGGTAGTCATCCCCATGCTCATAACGATGCCAAAAGAATAATGTGATCTAAGCTCTATAATACAAGAGCCAATCATGTACAACTGTTGTTACAATCATGGTTTCCTCAATGAGAGGTTGAATACAATACTGATCTTGAAGAATTGGTACATTGGACCCATGGAATTCTCATGGAATGCTATATCTTCATGACTGATGGCCTGCTGGATATGGAATGGTACATAGTTGTAGGTACTTACTGACAGAGAGTCAAAGTCTCTATGGTACAAATATGTTGCATCAGTCATAAATCTATATAGAAGCACTACTGGGGCTTTTGAACACTGTCTCCAAAGCAACCCAAAAATCACAAGGGACATGAACCTGTTTGAGTCCCTCAATAGACTCATCAATGTGTTAGAGTCAGGTGACATCTAGGGTTTTCGACCAAATACTGCACGGACCAATACCCTGTACAAATATCAACAGTGCGATGATGTAGTTGGAGTCGAGCACATGAGACACAACCATCCCGAGAGGCACTAAGGACTCCTCTCAAGTGGTCTAAGAAACTCATCAATGAGGTTAATGAAACCAAGATACAAGGACCTCTGGGTCTATCCTCTGGAATATGTGTGTTGTCATCACAGAGGGAGACCTACAACTGGCCAAGTCAATGGTGTTTCCTTGAATAGAAGCACGAGGGAGATAGCCAAAAGATGTGAGAAAATCTAAGGACTGACCCACTGAATGGGGAGGGGGGAAGGTGGAACAGGGGCAGGGAATCATGGGGGACTCAAACTTCCTTTGTTCAGAGTATGACAGAAGGGCGGACTAGGAAGCAAAGGAAACTGACTCATGGGAAAGGGAACATAGATGTAGTACCGGGAATGTAACTGTAGATGGGAAATACTTGTAGGAGGTAGACACTTTTGGTATTGAAGGAATCCAAGGAATGAACATCACAAAGTACTCTGAACAAAGGCGATCCAAAGTGAGAATGCTGCCAAACTGTTATATATGGGGTGGTGTCTAAAGACACCATTGTGGTACGATCTGGTGGATTTTTAGCGAGCCCAAGAAAGTAAATGCTCGACAGTGCTTTCAATTTTAGAGAGTCTGAAAGCATGAAGAAGACTCCAGTGAGGTCTCTTTTTCGTTGATAGTCTCCTGTGCCCGAATTTTTTTTAAAAGTGTACATAGGAGAGCTCGCCCATCCTTTGTGGGATGGGAGACTTCTTTACCATTAGTAGTCCAATCAGACCGAAAAAGGTTAAACCTATACTGACTGGACGGTCATTCAGATACTTTTACGAGCATGAATGAAGCCAAGTTTGCTTGGTAATATTTTCTTGATGAGAAGGCTGGAAAAGAGCTTAACAAAAACCCATGGTGAGCTTTTTTGTAAAGTTCGACCCCTCTACCCCAGAAGCATAAAAGTATGCAGAGGGGAACGGTCTTGGCTTGAATGTGCCAAGGTGGTCCTTTTTTATATGGTAGTCTTCATAGTTCGTAAAAGGAGATAAATGACGCTATGTAGACGCCCTTTTCAATACTTTAACGAGTGGGAGAGGAAGCAAATGCAGTCGATAATATTTTCATTCTTTTAGGAGTCAGAAAAGAGCTTAACATAAACTCCAGTATGGTCAACCGATTGAGGAGGCACTGAAGGTTCCCCCATGTCGGGACAATGGACAGTGGTCCAAAGGTCATTCGTGCAGTATGGATGGAGCAGGTGGCTCCTAAATATACCAATACATGCATGGGATAGATCACGGTAGAGGCATGAGAGTCGATGCGGCAGAGGCACACAAATTGAGGTGGATCTCGAACAGAGGTCAAGAGAGTCTTGTGTGAGTTGTGGTTGACAGACTGGACTGCATGTGATGTGAGTGGAAGTCCGAAGACAGTTATATGCCAAATATATGTGAAAGAAATGAACCACTCTCTGGGAAGTGGTACGGGGGTCTGGGAAGTGGTCCGAGGACCCATGTGAGTTGCGGTGGATGGATTAGACAGTTATATGGTGAAACAATAAAATGAGAGGGTGATATGATATTGCATGATGGATGCATGCAAACTGATGTGCCTTCCGGGAGATGGTCCAGAACCCTGCGTAAGTTGTAGTGCACGGGTATGATGCAAGTATAATTTCGAACACTAGCATATGATGCAAGTACATGTCCAAAGACATTTATATAGCAAAGTGGCACGTAAACCAAGGTAACTCTTGAAAAGTTATCCAAAAACCCAATTATTGACTATGAGACAATGGTCTCATCATAATACTGAGGAATGGGACTCCGGATGAATCTGATTAGTAGCTAGTGATGATGCCCCTAGTGCAATGGTGCATGAGGAAAAACTAAACCAGATGGATGCCTATGGGTATGGAGCTAGCTCAACATACACATGTGATTCGCGTGGTGACACACAAACTAACATGACTTCGGGTGTCCAATGGCCCAAGGAATCAATAGGGAGGGAGGCAGTTTAAACTTCATTTCTCGACCCAGGAGCGTTGTGCAACCGAGGAGATACGAAGAGGCCTTGAGCTTCAGGGTAGGTCTGGGGACCTGATGGTATGCTAGCATGGTGGTAGCTATATCATACGCACAACATACTGTGTGCATGTGCAAATGGGGGACCGCAGTGTCCAATAGACTCCCAGCGGTGCAGGGATAATATCTACCTACTCACGTGAAAATGATGTGACAGAGTTCTAGAATGGCCTCACTATGACTAGAAGCGGAACAACAACTAGAGGGGTCATCGAATCATGGTAAAAATGATGCAAAACAAAAAATAAAAACTAATCTATAAGTGACTCTGATGGTGGTATCAGGTATGGGATATCTTGAGGTGGAGCCCATTGCGGGGATTCTTTGAGAGCCAACTGTCTGAGTCAGCGAAGAAATGTGCCCCCTTGCCGAGACCATGGTCATTGGCAAGGTGAGGTGATGAAATCTTGACTTTGATGGGAAGAACCGATTCAACACCATGGTTGAAAGGAAATGGGGTAAAACCAGTGGTGGTTTTACAGATCTCTCCATCATCCTGATAGTGGCGTTGGGATAGATCAGGTGGATCTTCCATGGGTGAGGAGACAGATGGACTACTGGAGCTAGAGATCATGTAAATGGTTGTGGTGGTTGAGGAAGAAACTATACGGTCGATGTCCTCAGTGGCAGCGACTTTGGATTCAAGGGAATGTTTCTGAAGTTGGCTAAGGGCATCCCGAAACTTAGCCAAGTCCTGGCAGTGGTGAGAGTAATGTCCATACAATATACAAAGGGCGCATGCATGGTTTTCCCTCAAAGACTTGTTTTTTACTGTTGGCTTACTTGGGAGGACAACCACGAGGGTTTTCTTCATTGTGTCCATGGAATCTAAGTGTGTGCGGATGATGGGAATCTCAGAAAAATTTTGTGTTGCATGACCATGTACGTCCCACACGACGCAAGGTGGAGTCAGTTGAGATTCAGCGGCTACCACTTTGGCATTTTCTCCCCTAGCTCTCTTTGGATGAGTCAGGGCTGGTACAGGCACAGAAGGTGGTTTTTGTGGGCCAAGAGGGGGACGTGATTCGACCGCAATGGGTTGAACATGGGTTAACATGACTTGGGGTGTCGAAGGTTGGGTTGATGGATCGAGGTACCATATGGGAATCCCCAATGTGAAATTGGGTAAGTTTAAGGTGGCCATTATTGGCTTACTCATGATTCCAGGAGGAGGAAATAAGAAGGGAATTGTGTGGACTAAGGAGGAACCCAAGTAGTGCCCTGGTGAGTACATCTGGGGATGCATTGGTGGTTGCGGATGTGCATGATGTTGTGGTTGTAGATGAGGTTGCAAATGCACATGATGTTGCAGCTACAAGTGAGGTTGTGGCTACTGATTGTATTGAGGTTGCGGATGGGGTTGCAGCTGTGGATGGGGTTGTGGTGTAGTAGTGTTGGATGACAGCATGCACAAATCTGCAGTATCACCTGGCGGATATGGTGGTGATACTAAGGGGAAGGAAGCCATCATAGAGGTGTCGACGAACAACCCTGCATTAGAGAGAATTTGAGGTCAAAAATGGGCCTCAAAAGGACCAAAATGTACTATAAAAATCAACCAATTACATTCTAGTAGATGACATCATCCCCCATGGTTGAGATGACATTGCATGAGTGAAGAATTCTTATTTGTCACATTTTCTATGGTGGATGAAAATCCATAGTTAACCAAGGTAGTGGTACAAGTACTTTAAGTCATAAAGTGAAGTACTCACAATAAAAGTTATTTCACACTTTCTCATAAAATAATATTATTGTTATTTTCAAGTAAAGTACTCACAATTCACTTTCTCATAAAATAATATTATTGTCATTTTCAAGTAAAGTACTCATAATTCATAAAAGTGTCTTTTCACATTTTTTTATAAAATAATATATTGTCATTTTCATGTTTTTTAATTTTAAATTATATATTCACTCAATTGTATTTAATATCATAATGTCAAACTAATATATATATATATATAATCTTGTACTTTTAAAATAAATTAAATTCATGAATGATATTTATATGAAAAAAATATGTTAGTTATGCATATAAATTAAATTCATTTTTGTTTAATTTTATTTACAAGTTCAAGACAAATAAATGTTAAAAGACAATAAATTTTTGGGAATTTACAATGAATCTTAGTCACATCATTCTAGAGTTATTTTATTAATTTTATTTATGGTCAATTTAGAAAAGTAACTCAACCATGGTTATTTATATTGTGCATAAAAAGTAGTGTAGGAGGTGAGTTGTCATATATAACTACCCCATAAAACCCCTAACTCATAATATTTTAATATATCTTATATTTTTGTAGTACATCTCTTAGGAGGCCCATTTTTTACCTCAAATTCTCTCTAATGGGGCCTACATTCAGGATGATGGGGTTGGTGGTGTTGTCGATTGTGGTGTCGATAGTGGGAATAATGTTAGCTGGTGTTGTTGGCACTTGTGGATCATGGTAAGTCAACTGGTCGATAGTCAAGATTTTCCCATCATGAGGGATCATCATTTGGTAGAAGACGGTAGATTCCATAGCTCGCATCATGTACATATAGCTACGTCCTAGAAGAAGGTTGTATTCTAACTGAGCGTTGATGACTTCTATGTCAATTAGGATGGTCTTCCCGCCTAAAGAGTTGGGGACATGCAGGAGGATTCCTTGGGCTCTGGTGAGATGGAAATCATAGGCACACAACATGGTGGTGGGCACCTGCAAGATGGGGGACCCGAGTTTCTGCCAAACCAAGGTTGACATGACGCAAGTGGATTCCCCCTCATCAATGATGCACCGGTGCACAACCAAATTCTGAATTGACACCGAGATCTGGAAGGCGATGGTTGATGGCATTCTTGGTTCTCCTTGATCCAAATCAAATGTGATTAATTTGGAGTCAGAGGGGTCTACGGCACCAAGGGTGGCTAGCAAGGATTTTTGCTGTTTTGGGCACGTTTTGAGTACTTCAAGAGCTGACATGGTCATAGGTGATTGGGCCAAGTCATCGACGATACTATATTTAACTACCGCCCTTGTAGTAGTGTTGTTGGCAAGGCACCTGTAGGAGAGACGTGGGCATGCATGGGGGGGAGGTGAAGAGGAACATTGGCAGTATTGGATGTGGATTCCACTTCTATGTTAGGGGTTTCAGTAGTAGATCCGTATTGGTTCCTCCTGGTCTGCAGATTGATCTCCTCCGCTATAACTACTAGTAGTTGGTGTACTCCTGTCTTTGTGGGATGTGGAATAGGGTGGGCTGCGGGAGCGATTTAGGGAAAGAGTGCGGTTGCTACCAATCCTTGGACTGGTAACGGGTTCTAGAGAACCATGGGAGGAGGGCCCAGTGGTGTTGGGTTCTATTGTGATTGGGAAGCCACATTGTTACCTTGTTGGGCTTCATCATGGAGGATTTTTTGGCTCGTCCCATAAGCAGACATTCATGGGTGTAGTGCCCATAGACATTGCACAGCTCGCATGGTTTATTGGTCTGTAATGGGGCATTCCATCGAGGTGGATTGGGTTGTTGGGGATTTTTGCACTAGGGATTTTTGGATTATCGTATTCAATTATTTCTTTTATGTGAAAAGGTAAATAGCTTAGAAACCATTGTACCTTAGGCTTCTCATCCATAATGTAAGGCACATAATGTAGTAGACTTAAAAATTTACTGTTTAATTCTTTCATGTTCATTGTTCCCAGCTTAAGTTCATAAAATTCCTTAGCTCATTCTTCGTAGTACTATTCTGACAAGAACTTCTTTTTAAAATATTTCTTAAAGGTACTCCAATTAATTTTCTTTTCCCTAATACCTTTTACTCGTTTTAGATCCTGCCACCAAATATATGCCTTCCCAGTTAGGTTGTAAATGGCCATTCTTGCTTTTAGCTTATTAGAGTAATTATAGATTTGAAAATACTTCTACATCCCAGACAACCATGATTCAGCCTCTTCTCCTTTCTCAGTTTCTCCATTGAAAGTTGAAGGTTTTATTTTCTTAAATTCTCCTGAAATTTCTTCATAAGGCTTAAATTTTCTTTTTCTTGAATGATAATTATCTTCGCTACTATCACTAGTGTACTGATAATTCTTCCTATGTGGATCGCCATAAATTTCAGAGGATGAACTACTTTTGATTTTAGATTGTTTAGAATTTTTGCTTTTGTGTTGGTAAGACATATCTTCAAATCCTGTCTGTTTATCTTTTTCTTCATTCTGAAATTTTTCCATCAAGATATGGTTCAGCTCCTCTTGAGCTCTCAGAATTATTTCATTTTCCTTTTGGACTGTTTCCATCTCAGTTCTTAATTCTTTAACAGTTTGTAATAATTCTGAATAATTCTTAGTTATTTCTTCCTGAACTAGTTCTCTTCTAGAATTAATTCGTTCATTAAATTGGGACTCCTCATCTGCATATTCCTTGAGTCTCTCCATACCTGCAGTTTAGCTCAGAAATTTTTTCTAGATAACATTTCAAAAAGAAAAATAATAATCAATATGCATGCATTTAATTTACTGTTTATATATGCAGGTTGAGCCACATTCAGGCCTAGTGTCTGAACTTGTGCTATGATACCACATGTAATACTCCAAAAATTCGTAAAAATTTAAAGTTTTTCATATGACATTAAATGTTTGCAATCGTCACTAGTGAGGAACATTTAACTTTTAATGGTTAACCTAAACAGGCTTAAACTAGAACTGATTCTTGTTAAATTTTAGTTCTGCATACTTAATTGTTTGCTTTCATAAATCATTGTTAAGGATTTGATTTAGCAGGTTATGATTTGGAACACCAGGAATTGAAACATTTGTTTAATTACTAAGTACTAAGTTTGTTTTACTGTTTTGTGAAAATATGAAGGAACTTCAGTTGAGATCGAGGCTTAGTTAATTTTTTAGCTAATGTAGTGAAGTGATGCTTCTTTTACAGGTCTTTTATAGGTAAGATGTTTGTAACCAGTTTCTGGATCGAGATTATTATCTCAACTAGCATAAAATATAATGCTAGTAAAATTTATTTATTTTACAGCTTTGATCAAATGAAAGGTATCGTTGATCTGTATATTTATATTTGTAAATAGTTTTCTAGTAACATAAGTGTCTAATAAACTGAACATAGTCCAGTTGTTCTTCCATTCGCTTTCACTATAACTCATTCATCTAATTTTTATCAGTCTCTTATCCGCTTAGCTCCTATATGTAATTCTAGTGAAAGGTAATTGTATAGCAGATCCCTTTATACTTTAATACTTGATGCTGAGGTAATTCAAGAGTATTTGTTTTCAACAATAAACAAGTTAAATAAGCTTAGGAAAACCTAAATCTAGGTATTTTCATAAAGTACAATGACTCACATTCACACATGGAAATAAAACCTAGTGCATAAGATAGTTTTCTAACTGTTCTAGTACTTACCAAGAGGAGATGCAATAATACAAATTTTATATCTTTAAACTATAGTATTACTGCTATTTGGGTAAAGAAAGAAAATATTATATTCTACAACATCTATCCTACCTAACCTTTGTAAGATCCTATATCTCATAAGGGTTGTTTATTATGCTAATCAAAGTTAAATAATTCTTGCATAAGTTTTTTCCCATGTCTAAGATTATAGAACATAATATAAACCCTAGAGTAAATACTTCCTCCCTACATTATTTGTTAGGGTTATAATAAGCATAATATGATGAAAGATACTGAATGTTATGAACAAGGTTTTAACATAGTTTAATTATCAAACACTATTGTATGCAGGCTGCTCCAAAGGGGTCTTGAACTATAACACAAAACCCTCATTTCGCAAATAAATCCAAAGCCACGTGGTCGATTCTTGATGGTTAAGTTTTGTTGACTTGGGGTTCAATATAAAACTATTCTAAAACCCTGAAAAAACACATTTTTACCTATTGTTCTTTCTATGGTAGTGGAGAGTAGGAGCCACAGGCTCATGGCCGCATGGCCTTACTGTCACTCCCTTGACTCTGTATAAGACTCCTTGCCATTTCATTTTTCTTTTGCGTAAGAGATTCATGTGGCCACTGAATTTCATTCTGTGTGAGAGCCCTCTGTCACTGTTACCATTTCTCTGTATGAGTGTGGTCTTCGTCATCCTTATTTAGCCTCTCTGTGGGCTTTCATTCGGCATTAGTGCAGCGGTGAAACTCTGTAGTGAGAGCTCATTTTTTGGTTTTTACCTCGGCATTGATTAGGACTTTCTTGTTATGGTTTCAAGACAGTGTTTCCTTCGTTGCTCGACATAATTTTTCTAGTGGCTATGGTCTGTTCTTGTTACCAGTAAAGGGTCGAGGTCAAGTTCTTCAGGTGAGAAACTTTCTTTGTATTTTATAACTATTCTACAATTTTTCATAATCTATTAACTTTTTTATTTGTATACATTTCCCATTTAGTGTTTTATTATACTTGTGTAGGCTTTCAAGTGAAGGGTTTGTGCTAGAATACGCCATAAAAACTCCACCCAGGGATTTTAGGCTTAGTATCCATCCTGGTAAGCCTCGGTCTCACTTGAGGTTTCTCCTGCATTGGTTGTGTGGTGTCTTTAGTTGCTACTATCCAATTGGTTCTTAGGTTACTACTTGGCCATGTCTACATCATGATCTCTTTGTTTTGGAAGGCCATGTGGCCGAGACTATGATGTGTTATTAAGAAATCTTTGAAGCCCTTGTGGCTATTTCGTGATGGAATACTTTGGGGCTTTCACGGCCGTGACTTGATAAAAATATTATGGGGGCTTCTCAGCCATATTTTTTATTACAGAAGAAGTTAGTTCTTTTAACAAGCTTTTAATTCGTGACTTTGTTGTAAAAAGGCCATTAGGCCGTAACTGATATGATTACAGTAATGGTTAGGGTTTAGATGCTATTTATAATTTTGAATAAGATTGAAGCTTACTTTTCTGTAACTTATATATATATATATATATATATATATATATATATACTGTGTTTTTAAGAAAAAGATGGCCTACTATGAGATTTTATTTGTTCTGGTTTATCTTCAATTCTTTTCTAAATTAACTTAAACTGAGTTATTGTTACTGCAATTGATATTTGTTTTGATTATGTTTAAAAGAGAAACGAAATGTTCAGACAGTTAGTTTTTAGGACAAAAATTGATTTTTACTATCATTAAACAATTACTTCAGTAAATAGATAGAAGAAAGGTTGAATATACAACCTTAGTCTTTTACTATATTTCGTGGGTTAGAATATTTTAAAAGGTGTAAGTTTACTTAATTTCTCTTAGTTTATGTTTAACATACAGTTTTAATACTGTTTCTTCAATATAGGTTTTATTTATAAAAATATAATTACTTTTAAATTAATACATAGTTAATATTTGATTATAATGTTATTCTAGTTTCATTTTACTTAGATTAATGATGAAATTATCTCAGAAAATTTCTAGCCTTATTTACTGTTTCTTGAAGTTAACACTGCTTATTTATTTTCTGTTTTTATAATGCCTTTTTTGTTACTATAATAATAGACTTATAGTAAATAATATATCTAATGTGTAAATAAATACACAGACTAAGTATATATATATTTTTAAATATTTCCTAAAGACATATTTGTTTATGTTATGACATTGTACTCTGTCTAAGTAAAACATCTGAACTAGAAAGGAATAACATAAATATTAGTAACTCTTATGAAATCTGTAGAAGGTAAATAAACACATTCAAGCATTCTTCATTCAATACTTATAATAATTTTAATCTAATCTACTGTACTAGAGTACTACCTTTAAAAAGGTGTGGAAAAATACAGTTAGGTAATTTTCTGATCTACGATTAAAACTGGAAATTCTTCTAATCATGTACCCTAATATATATCTAATCCAGTATTTGAATATCTTTTTCACAATTAAAATATTTCATTAACTAATCCTAACAACAAGAGGACAGAAGTATAACTCATTATTACTTAAACTCAATCCTTCTTGATTTAAATATGCAATTATAAAACTAGATAAATCATGTAGAACCTAGAAATGTAGAAGAGGTGACAACAGCTTAAGGAACCTGTTCCTTCCAACCAACTCCTAGAGATAGCTGAACTGCAAATCTCAGGACCCTCGAGCTTGTCTTCTAGTCCACCTGGTAGAAGTACTGGGTGAGAGATCTAGTTTAGTAATCCTCTGCAACTCTACGAAGTATTCAGCGGTAAATCTATTCTGCTTGTAGAAGTATGAAATCAGCTTAGAATAGCTGCACTAGTTCAGAACTTCATCACTTTTCACTCAAACAAAACTTCTGATAGTCCGCTCCATTGAATTTTCTTGTGCACTAAATTCACTCAGAATTTTCACAAGTCAAGAATGAGCAGCCTCAGCTGTCTTCAATAGGAAGTTTTGTTAGCATGCCTAGGTCTTTTGGGTTAGTTTTCACTTAATGAGCCACATGCTCTTGTTCCACTTTCTTGGGGAACATGACCACAAAAATAGGGAAGTTGCCTCTTGCAACAACTCGAAGTATTTTGAGGATGCTACCAAGTGTCAATCTACTCTCAACCCAGCCTACTCCACCAAGTGACCGGTAAAACACTCATTTAACAGCCTCCTTAAGCTGTTGTCTCATCTTTCATTTATTAATTAATAAAGTATTCATCAATTACATTCAATTATCCTTGACCTCACTTGGTCATTAATTACAAACTTTATAATAAAATATAACATAATTTTTCTTAAAAACATAAAATGTTTTGCAATTTGGGACATGTGATAGTTTTAGAATATGAAAAGAAACTTAAAGGACAAAACAAATTTATCAAGTTTGAATAATCACATCAAAGTAGGTAAAGGTTGATAATCTTATCTAATCTTACTGTTTTTTATTAAGAAAACACAAATAAGTAGTTTTCATAGAGTTGGAATTACATTGATGTACATGATGCCATGAATGGGATTCGTCATGGTTGGAATTTTAAATCCAATTCATTAATCAAATTTTAGGGTTTTATTGGATGTTTTAATTGTTTTATTTTTAATGGAAGATTTTTTTTTTGTTTTTAATGAGTGAATGGAACAATTTTTTATCAAATTTTATCCAAATTTATATATATATATATATATATTAATTTTATGGAACAATTTACTTTCCATTGATTTAATTTGGAGGTATATTTCCACTCTTTGCCAAATACCTTGAAACATTGGTTGGTTTAAAAGTTTCCTTTCTTAAAAAGAGGAAGTGGAACTCATGTTTTATATAATTTCCTTACTTAAAAAAAGGAAGTGAAACTCATGTTTCATTATGTAACAAGGAGAGCTGCTAAAGGCAGCAAGTCCCTGCCTTCAATTGCTTTATGTAATTGATTTTTTTAAGCAATTGACTATTGACAATTGTTTGGTTTGGGTTTATTCCATTGATTTTTTAAGCAATTAAGCAATTGACTATTGACAATTGTTTTGGAATGATGAATCACTACGCACACATTGGATTGGGCTGATGAATCACTGCACACACATGGAATTTATTATCTTATTATTTCTGGTTAATTGAAAAAAACAAAAACAAACTCAGAAAAGGGCAATGCAACAACAATTATCAAAATAAACTTATAGCAATTCAAATTAGCAATCAATCCACTGATCTTGGATCCACAAGTTTTCAGTGAGGAAGCCTGAGGGTTTTGAAAGAACTTTTTTTGGTTAATCAGCCATTGATTGAATGCCTTCCCTTCTCCAAGCCTTTTATTCACAGTCAGAGTGAAAAATGAAATTTTTGCTTGTCATCTTAAAAATTGAAATAAAACAAAGATTTAGAAATCACACGAGCCATTCTAGCTCATCCTGCACTTGTAAAAGACTAAAGCCTTTCACTCGGCACACCAAAATAAAATAGTAAAATTAATTCTTTTGAAAGCAACGATTCCACATTGAACTTATGTATTTTTATGTTAATCATCTGGTTATAATAAGGCCAAGGCGAATAAATTTAATATTCACGCAAATTAGAATGTGCCATGTGCAACCCTAGGTCCTGCCTATTAAAGCCTCTATATAGCTTGACATGATTTTATTAATACGAATCTGAATCAGATCTTAATTAAACTCTTTTTCAGCTTCCTCCCGAATAACCGAGCCTACCCAAGTTGCTTTTCACTTTGGATTAGCCCAAAGATCAGGGTTACTTGCTTGGATGAGTCGAGGTTAGATAGAGCGCGTTGATTTGTCTTTTTCCTATAGGATCCATCAAGGTGTAAAGTAGGTCCACCATTCTACAACTGATACAGAAGTAATTTTATAAGGGATTTCTTTTATAATGACATTCTGTCCAATCAAAGGTAAAAGTCATCCTCTCGTTTATTTCAGCGTAACAAGTTCGGTGATAAAAGAACGCCGATTTGTATATCCTTGGTATCAAATATAGTTTAAGAATTTCTCACCATCCATTGTATGGTTAGTTTTATTCAATCGCATTGTCTACTGTAAAATCACATTTTGCTTATGCATATGGCTATATGCATTGACATATACATGGGTATCTTACATTGTTGAATTATTTGGGTGTAACATCGAAATGGATGACCAGTAATTATATAGGTATTTGGCTATAACATCAAAATTGCTGACCAGTAATTATATCAAGGTGTTACAGCTGCAAAATTTTCCCAAAATTCCAAAAAAAATTCAAGACCCTCCTTTTGCTTGAATCAATTTGATTTTCTTCTTTGATTTGATCTAATGATTTTTTCAAAATGATTTTCTAATGCTTGGATTGATCTATCACTTGTTTGATTCTTCCTCTAACGCTTGAAGCAATCCACTATTTATTCAAACTTTATCGCTGCTTTTAAATGCGTTTTCAGCATGTTTGAATCGGAAGTTTATTTGGTTGGTGCTCCCACCGTTGCGGAAGATTGACAGGTCTTGGCTTCGACGTTTTCCCCGATACTTTTCCCTTGATCGGCTGAGTTTTTGGTTTCGAATCGGAACATGTTGTTAGTTCTTTCTCTGCCATTGCGTCTGGTAAAATCTGAACTCTCCCGATCATCGCTTTGATTGTTCAAACCCCGCGTTGTTGTTCTCACCTCTCTTTAAGCCTTGGGTTTTCCACCGTTGCGGCTTCCAAATGCATTACCTTTCTGAGCCTTTAGCTGTTTTCTCCTCCGATTTGGACCTTATTGGCGAGGCGTGATGTCCTTTGTTCTTCTGCCATTGCGGCTACGAAAAGCATTATCCTTCTGGTTAGTTAGTGTGTTTCTCCTCCGATAAAGAATGTGCCTATGGTGAAATGACTTGTCCTTTAGATATCCTCCATTGCGGCTCTCGTTTCGCTTCCGTTCTGATGTTTTAAAGCTTCGACGCGTTATTGTTTCTCTCTTGGTTATCCCTACGGATGGAGTAATGGTTTGGCCACCCGATGTTGCAGAAGGAATTAGGCTTTCGACGTCTGACCCATTTCTCTCCGTTGTCCGATCTTTTAATTTTTCCCCGCCACTTACATTTGTATATATATGAATGGGGTCGGGCTTGTTCATTATTCTATTATTTTTCAACTGTCGTGCTCTGTCATTATCACGTGCTGTCATTCTCTTGAGCTAGCGAAGGACCCCATTGTCGGTACCCGCGTCCAGGTGGCTCAACTGTGGAATCTTGACCACTTTTCTTCCCACCGTCTACGCAGCGTTTCCAGGTAGGCTCCTCGTTGCTTTTCCCATTCTGTTTGAGCTTTTGGCTGGTTTTCTATGGTTGGTTTTTTCCTGCGGCCGTTTTCCCGTGCCCCGTTAAGTTACATGCCTATATATTGGGGATTTTGTGGCATTACTGTCTGTGGAAAAGGGGGGGGGATTTTTGACCCACTGAGTAGTTTTTCCCATAGCCATTTGTTATGCAACCCTGCGCTTAGTAATGGGGGTTTGGTGCAGACGATCATTGCCCTGTCTGCACCCATTCGCCCTGTGTGAGGATGTTTTTGTAGGGGAAGGCTTTCATGGCCTTCCTGTGGCACTTTAAATGGTTTCCCTCTCTCCCTTTGTTTTCGTGCTACTCGCTTCATCAAACCCCAGCCATTTTTTATCTACGCGGTTCTGCGCGACCCCATTCGCGCTCAGTTTCGAACCCCAAGCCGGTGGAAGAGGATATGTCACTGCATGTAGTTTTATTGGTCAGAATATCATGGGTAGTATTTTGTTAAAGCACCGTGAGAACTCGCATATTTTCCACTATCTTTCCCGTGCAGCGCGAGGATCATGGCGCTCGCAGATGGCCCGAGTTTCCTTCATTTTTATGTAGATTTGCTTCCCACTCGATGTTATTGATAGAATTTTTTTGGTAGCAGATAGCGGTGTTAGCTTTCCTATCTTTACTTCATTTAACTAATTGTTGTTATGGTAAACATAGATGAAGTGAAATGCTGCACATGTTGTCTCAATGTTTGCAATGTAATCATGAGGGTCTAAATGATGATAATTGCATGTATAACAGGAAGATTCTGAATTCAATATGTCAAAGCGACAGAAGAAGAAGGCCCTTGTGGTCGAAGAGGACCCCGAAGTAGAAGTTGCCACCAAAACCGAGTACATCTATGAAGACACCAAGTGCATATCTGGTGTAGAACCTGAATACCAGTGGGGATAGATATACAGGCCGGTCACGCACCGAGAGGTGCATGATATGGGATTGGAAGAAGAAGGCATTTATGCCAACATAGAGAGATATTCACTGATGAATATTTCCACCAGAACAGAGCTCTTCCCATTCTCTGAAGTGATTGGTTGGATTCTACCTCGGGAAGATGTAACCACGATGATCCTGGAGAATGTTGAAAAGCAGGGCTATGCTGCCTATAGCCCCGGATATGTAGCCCTGGCCTACCACCTGCCAGAAGCACAAGTATTCTTGTCTGACAATCAGTTAAATAACCTCAGAATGGACCTTATTGAGACTCTCAAAAGGATGCTGATATCAGGAAAACATTTCAGAACCAGGCATACAGGAGAGTATGACACAACAAGCGTAAGGGCCCTGTACAGGTTCATAGCTTTAATGCTTAATAGGATTTTTGGAAGAGCTCATGGCAGGTTCTTCAAACTGGAGTGGATACCCATTATTTTTTATGTTGCAACCCAGGGGACCATTTTCAACTGGGATAGCATAGTATCAAACAATATTTCATCCTGTATGGCCTCAGCCTTGGGAGGAGTGTCCCAAAAGAGGTCTGAATTTTATATGAGTTCCATACTCGTCGATTGCATATTGTGTAATCAACCTTTTCCTGGACTAAGGTGCATCTGGAACAGAGAAAGGATGCCTGTTTATGCTGCATACAAGCCACCATGGGCGCATAAATACCATAGTCATTACCGTGAGGTCTGCGAACAGTTCATCATTCCATTGTATACGCTCATTTTCCTGAAGGAGTGTGATTGCATGTTAGAGGAGGCATTACAAGTAATCGAAAATTATGTAGATTACTATCTGACTGAGGATGGCTTCTACTTCAGAATGTTTGGAGGTTCAAGGGCACCCTCCCTATTACCCAAATATGCCACCGACTACATCATTCACAAGGAGGAAGTTAGGCAAGTATTCATGGATGGCATTGGAAGTTTTTTTTTTGAACATAAGAAGACTACGTATCCCCCTTTGCCTTTCAAGTTAGGGAGCTACAAGTTTAACAAAGTAAAGAAAGCAGATGAGTTTGTGGAAGAACTGGACAGGTTTCATTTCAGTGAGATGCCCTTCCGTAGAAATGACTCTCACAGCAAAGTGGCGGAACACTGCAAAGAGCACAATGTCCACTTTGAATACACCCACCATTGGGATAGAGAAGAATCTGTCTTCCGAAATGCATTGAACATGACATCCTTGAGGAGAAGGTTTAAGAAGAAGATGACCACAACAGGTGGGAAGGGACAGGATGAACATGCCAAAGCTGATGAAGAATCAAGGAAATGAAATGAGGAATCCCAAAGGCTGGCACAAGAAGCTACAGGATGGTTACAGGGAGAAGAAGAAGAAAAAAGAAGAGCTGCCCAAGAAGCAACCAAAAAGGCAGAAGAAGATGCTAGGAATGAAGAAGAAGAAAAGAAAATAAATCTTGATGAGGAGCTGCAGAAGCAAGAAGCAGTGAGGCCAGAGCCGGCGCAGACAGAGGTAGAACAGTCAGCCATCGACACAACTGGAGAACAGACCTAGGACATTGAAAACCCCGATGTTCAGGACCCAGAAATACCAACTGCTAGCACACCTAAACAGTATGTGGTCCCTACACTAAAGCTAGTCCCCTTTGAATAGAAGAAAGGGGAAGAAATACCTGATTTTAACATTGTTTTCTATGACAAGGAGACGAATAGGATAGTGAAGAGAATGAAAAGGAAGGTTGAAATTGGAGGTCTACCCAGGAAAATGATAACAGGTATGCCCATTGTGTTTGGAACAGACTGAGATCCAAGATTCACCATTAGAGCCGGAGCTGCATTGATTCAAGCCTCGAAAGACAATGTGGACAAGATTATGACAGACTTGGAGCAATCCAAGAAGTCCTCGGCTCAACTGAAAGACACATTGAGAAAAGAGAGAGAGGAAAGCAACAAGCTGAAAAGGAAATATGAGGACATGAAAGAAGAAATGAGATCTTCAAGAGATGAACTGCGGCTCCTCCAGGTGGAGAAACAAGTTAGGGAAACTACACAAGAGTGTCTAAAGAGAGTGTAGCGAGAGTATCAAGAGCTCTGGGTGGAGAAAGAACAGTTGCTGGGAAAGATGGGAGACTTAGAGCAGCAAAATATCGCCTTAGAAGAAAATGAGCAGCAAGCTCAAGAACAAGAGAGAAAGCTTCAAGATCAGATTTCTTCTTTAGCCATTGCTTTAGAGGAAGCAAGGGAGCAGCAGGTCAACCTCCAAGCATTCAAAGAGCATGTGTTGGCACAAAAGGCCAAGATGCTGCAGCTACAGACTTCCATAGAAGAGGAGAGATGCAAAGTTCTGTAGGTAGATGGCCGATTAGAGGAAATCCTGGAAACCTCCTCTTACTTTGTTGATAGATCTTAAGACATCCTTGAAGTCCTGACTGCAAGAATGGCAAGGCTGGAGAATAATGAAGAAACTCCAGCAGATCTGCCATCGAAGGATAAACAAGCCCTCAAGCGGGATTATGACTTACTGGAGTTTGCTATAAATACCACAGAGGATTTCAAAAGGGCCGTTAAAAAGACAAAAGGAGCATGCACAGAGTTTTTCAGGAGGCTCCTTATTACCTACAATCGGTGCCAAATAGAGGCCGAACAGAGGCTTGATGTTTTCCCGGACCACAACTCATTTGTGGAGATGTTGCAGAAGAGATATCAGGAGGAGGAAGCGAAAGTACATCATATTAAAGCCCTGGATGATCAGATCTTAAGGAGTGAAGTAGATCATTCAGCCATCAGTGTGTAGCTTTTGGAGGATTAGCTTCGGTTGAGCACAGCCAGAATTGAGGCTTCAAAGAACCAAGCTGCGAAGTTTGAGATCAACATTCAGTTTCTGGAACCTTGTACCTTTGAAGGCATCGCCTCTGAAGCTTTGGCATGGAAGAAGTTTCTGGACACGCAAAGGGGACCCTCCTCATAAAATATTGGTCACTTTTGTAATTTGTAACGATTTTGTAAAAACATTTGAGAAAAGTGAAACATTGGAGGTGAAGAGTTGGGAAGCCCAACAGTCTCACCCTTTTTGTATAAATGTAGAAGGCTTAGAAGGAATAGTGGATTTTTCCCAGTTAGACATGAAAAGCGATATTGTAAGAAGAACTTTTTTTTTTGCAATAAAGAATTATTGTTTGCATGTTGGAGAAATATTGGTGGGACTTTCAAATGTTATGCTGTGGATTGCAGAAAGATGAACTATTTTGTTTTTCCAGCTTTTGTCCATAAACCATGAGATCATTCTAACTCTTAGAGCCTATGTTCTTGTTTGAATGTTTTCTGGTTCATTCTGTGGATTTACCACCATGAGTAATGCATGATGTTCATAAACAATTGGCTATATGATTGTCTAAATATCGCTAATCGTTCATGTGTTGTAGGAAAGAATATCAACTATCTGTAATTTCTCTTTATAATGCATGCACAATACACATTACTCATTAATAAGTTACAATTTTGCTCCCCAGGGATAGATAGATAGGTACATAGTTAGTTTCATTTTATTACTGCATATGTGATCAAGATGCTTGTGAGTTCTAAGACGAGAGGTAAGAACCTACGCATCATGTTGTGACTGCTCCTTGCATCCTTATCACCCTATATAGTTAAATAGGCACTTACATGTCATACTTAAGTCAAAAATACAAAATACATGGTGGACCGGGCCGCAACCGGTAAAACCTTTATTTTTTTTACTTGACCTACGGTAGCTGGACCGCAAACCGGATGGATTCCCCATACCAAATAGTCACGGGCTAGTTGGGAACGTTGACTGGGGAGAATCCCTTACTGTTGTCGCCTGCGAATTTCCAGGCCTCAATAGTTTCTGGCGCTAGAAGGAGGGCCGCCAGTGTATGGCTTGCCATGGAAACCTATTTTCCCAAGATTACCCCACCAGCAGATATTTGAAATCTTTTGACCTGACCCAAGTCCTTACAGGTTTTGTTTCTATCTTTGGAGCAAGTAAACCTAGTTTCATCTTACGGTGTTTCTTACTCACACTCCTGTTCATTCACCTTTCTCATGGCTGGTGTAAATGTGAATCAGCCCAACCCATTGCCAGCTTGGAGAGCTAGATCACCTTTTAACCTAACACCTCCTTTGCATAACCTACCTCACGCCTTTGAGAAGCTGCTGCCTAAGTTTGACCTCGATGAGAGGACTATTGTAGATGACCACTTGCAAAGCTTCTATCTAGCAATAGAAGGGTTAAGGGCTGGGGAGTACGAAGATGTTGTCTGTCGATTATTCCCGCATACCCTTAAAGGGGCAGAAACATCCTGGTATTTCAGTTTGCCTCCAAACTCTATTCCTGATTGGGACACCTTCGAAAGGACTTTCAGAAGTAAGTACTCAACCCAAAAGACACATGCCTCACTAATGAAAGGTCTTGGTTTGTTAAGAAAAGAGAAGAATGAGAAGGTACATAGTTTCACTCAAAGATTTTCAACATACCTAAAGAACTTTTCTGAAGCTGACAAACCCTCTGACAAGGTCTTAATTGAATATTTCACCTCTGCCTTAGGACCTGAATTAGCTATGTTTGCCAAAATAAAAGCACGACCCACGTTGGTAGAGACTTATGAAGAAGCCGAAAGGGTAGAGGCTGAAAAGGAAAGTGTAGCAGATTATCCTTATCTACCTGAAGAGAAAACTACCAGGATAAGAGCCTTATTGCTGTCTAAACCTAAAGATGAACAATCACATGATTATCAGGGAATGCTGAAAATGATTCATAAATTATCCAACCGAATAATAGATCTGGAGAAAGAGAGGGAAGTTCAGAGAACTTACAAACCCTACTACCCAAAAAGAGAGGATAGCAACCAATGGAAAATACCTCCACCAAATTTACCATCAATGAACATAACAAAAGTAGGGGGGGATAATTTCTGCACTTTTCACCAATAACCTCATTCTGAAAAGAAGTGTCCCCAATGGTTAAATTCGATGACATTGGTGATGAATAAGCTGCTGGACTCTAAATTGACTAAAGACAGTGGTAAGGAAGAAGAGAAAAACCAGACCATAGAGAAACAAGATGATGATACCATGTTCTTATGGAATGGTAGCTCGCTTTTCAACACAGAAGAGAATGCTTTTAAATTTGAATGCACACCAACAGCAACAAAAGATACGGACCTAGAAATTAAATACAATGCAATAATTTCGAAGGTTAAAAAATTGCAAGAGACGATCAAGAGACAGATTGATGTAAATATTAAAGATAAAGCACCTAAAGTCACCACTGTCAACCCTGGAAACCGAGCCAATCAATGAGCCTGTCAAACTTGTGGAAGAACAGGCAGGTGTTGATCAAGGAAACAATGAAGAAATTGAGGAACTTAAAGAGGATATACCCACTCAAAACCAACCAGGAGAAGAAGACATAGAACCAGGTTGGGAAGAAAAAACTGAAACCCCGCCTTTCCTTTTGACCCTAGAAATGCTGAATCATAATGTGCATAATTTCTTAGTAGACTCTGGATCAACGGTGAATGTTATGCCACTTCAGGTTTGCAAAAAGATTAATGGATAGCCAGAGTCCACAGCATGGGAAGTAGTGCAATTAGATAGCTCAGGTGTCAAAGTAGTGGGAGAAATGAAGAATGTTCTCATTTGCTTTTCTACAAATAACAAGATATGTCAATTTATTGACATTATGGTGGCTGACATACCGAGTGGATATGGGCTTATTCTTAACCGAGATTGGTCTGCCAGATTAAAAGGTTATTTTGCTTCAGATTGGTCTCATTTATTGTTACCTCTCAAGGGTACCCCAAATCAGATTAAAATTTTGAGAGAACCTTACATGAAGCACACTGCCACTAAACTAGGAGAAGGTAATGAATCTGCTGATTCTGTCCTGGGAAATTATCTAACCGAGCTTAAGCTAAAACATCATACCTCAGGAAACACCAATTCTAGAATTGACACTCAGCCTGAGCTCCTTCAACTTACTCAAGTTGATAAAGATGATTGTAGACTAGTGGACATGGTTTCGATTTCGAAAATGGTACAGTTAGACCATGGATAGATTTTTGACCCACACTACAGCCCAGCCCTTCAACTCGTTGGATTAAAAAAAAAAAAATTAAGGGCGAGCACACATTTTTCTTCCTTTTTGTTTTTGTTTTGTACATAAATAAATTGAGTTGTTTTTCTTTAACGCTTTAATGCTATCTCCTTTTGATTTATTGCTTTGATGATGTTTTCTTTTGTTTTAAATGCTTTGTTATCAATTCTTTTGGTTTTGAATAAAGAGGCAAACTTTTGGTTGCAATGGAAACATCAGGGTTCTTAGTTAACTAAAATCTGGAGTAAAAGACTGTGCTTTTGAAATATAAAATGTCTTTTAGTAGCAGTGTTCCTAATTGGCTATGCATTCATTGAAGCTCCACTTAAACCCTGTAAATAACTTAGAATTAACAGGTCTGGAGTACTATTTCGAGGCACCATCCATTTCATATCTAAATGTCCAAGGGAGTGACAACAAAGGGCCCACAGAAGGGAAGCAAGGTAAACAGTAGATCATATATAAATGATCCCATGCCATGATTTCAGAAAAGCTAAAAGCTATCAAGAGTCAAAACTCCTTAAAGAAAAATATATATCCAAGCAAAGTACCAAAAGCATGAATTTCAAATTGCCAAAAGTTCCTCTCCGTCCGTGAGATGAAAAGTAAATTCTTCTCTCACACAAAAGGACACTATGGATAGAGGAGCCTGAATAAAATTCAGAAAGAAAGGAAGATGGAGGACTCACAAGAACTAAAGTTCAAATAGCACAAAAGTGCAGTTGGCATGGGAATGAGGAACAAATGGATAATGCTGTTTACTATATGTTACAATCCTATGGTGTCCAAGCTAGAAACTACCTAAGGACGGGTAGAATAAATCTCACTTATTTGGCCTCAAAAGAGTTATTCAGACTTGCAAATATTTCTGATGTTACCATTTCCCAAAGAATGGATTACTTCTCAATGATTTGATCGCATAGGTTGGCCAGTTTGGGAATACAAACATCTAGAAGATATCAACTTTGATTCAGATGGTCTTGCACTGGGAAGAAGTTAAGTCAGAAATTTGGGGTTCACCAGGTAGTCACCAATTGTTGTAGCTGCAACATTTTCCCAAAATTCCAAAAAATTTTAGGACCCTCCTTTTGCTTGAATCAATTTGATTTTCTTCTTTGATTTGATCTAATGATTTTTTTAGAATGATTTTCTAATGCTTGGATTGATCTATCACTTGTGTGATTCTTCCTCTAACGCTTGAAGCAATCCACTTTTTGTTCAAACTTTATCGCTACTTTTAAATGCATTTTCAGCATGTTTGAATCAGAAGTTTATTTGGTTGGTGCTCCCGCCGTTGCGGAAGATTGACAGGTCTTGGCTTCAACGTTTTCTCCGATACTTTTCCCTCAATCGGCTGAGTTTTTGGTTTCGAATCAAAACATGTTGTTAGTTCTTCCTCCGCCGTTGCGTCTGGTAAACTCCGAACTCTCCCGATCATCGCTATGATTGTTCAAACCCTGCGTTGTTGTTCTCGCCGCTCTTTAATCCTTGGGTTTTCCGCCGTTGCGGCTTCCAAATCCATTACCTTTCCAAGCCTTTAGCTATTTTCTCTTCCTATTCGGACCTTATTGGCGAGGCATGATGTCCTTTGTTCTTCCGCTGTTGCGGCTGCGAAAAGCATTATCCTTTCGGTCAGTTAGTGTTTTTCTCCTCCGATAAAGAATGTGCCTATGGATAAATGACTTGTCCTTTAGATATCCACCATTGCGGCTCTCGTTCCACTTCCGTTCCGATGTTTTAAAGCTCCGACGCGTTATTGTTTCTCTCTCGGTTATCCCCGCGGATGGAGTAATGGTTTGACCACCCGACGTTGTGGAAGGAGTTAGGCTTTCGACGTCCGACCCATTTCTCTCCGTCGTCCAATATTTTAATTTTTCCCCGCCACTTACATTTGTATATATATGAATGGGGTCGGGCTTGTTCATTATTCTATTATTTTTCAACTATCGTGCTCTGTCATTATCACACGCTGTCGTTCTCTCGAGCTAGCGAAGGACCCCGTTGTCGGTACCCGCGTCCAGGTGGCTCAACTGTGGAAGCTTGACCACTTTTCTTCCTGCTGTCTACACAGGGTTTCCAGGTAGGCTCCTCATTGCTTATCCCGTTCTGTTCGAGCTTTTGGCTGTTTTTCTACGGTTGGTTTTTCCCCGCGGCCGTTTTCCCTTGCCCCATTAAGTTACATGCCTATATATTGGGGATTTTGTAGCATTACTATCCACGAAAAAGGGGGGGGGGATTTTTGACCCACTGAGTAGTTTTTCCCACAGCCATTTGTTATGCGACCCTACACTTAGTAATGGGGGTTTGGTGCAGACGGCAGTTACACTGTTTGCACCAATCCACCCTGTGTGAGGATGTTTTTGTAAGGGGAGGCTTTCATGGCCTTCCTGTGGCACTTGAAATGATTTCCCTCTCTCCCTTTGTTTTTGTCCTACCCGCTTCATCAAACCCCAACCATTTTTTATCTACGCGGTTCCGCGCGACCCCATTCACGCTTAGTTTCGAACCCCAAGCCGGTGGAAGAGGATATGTCACTGCATGTAGTTTTATTGGTCAGAATTACATGGGTAGTATTTTGTTAAAGCACTGTGAGAACTCGCATAGTTTACATTGTCTTTCCCGTGCAGTGCGAGGATCATGGTGCCCACAGATGGCTCGAGTTTCCTTCATTTTTATGTAGATTTGCTTCCCACTCGATGTTATTGATAGAATTTTTTTGGTAGCAGATAGCGGTGTTAGCTTGCCTATCTTTACTTCATTTAACTAATTGTTGTTATGGTAAACATAGATGAAGTGAAATGCTGCACATGGTGTCTCAATGTTTGCAACATAATTAGGAGGGACTAAATGATGATAATTGCATGTATAATAGGAAGATTCTGAATTCAATATGTCAAAGCGACAGAAGAAGAAGGCCCCTGTGGTCGAAGAGGACCCCGAAGTAGAAGTTGTCACCAAAACCGAGTACATCTATGAAGACACCAAGTGCATATCTAGTGTAGAACTTGAATACCAGTGGGGAGAGATATACAGGCTAGTCACGTGCCGAGAGGTGCCTGATATGGGCTTGGAAGAAGAAGGCATTTATGCCAACATAGAGAGATCTTCACTAATGAACATTTCCACCAGACCAGAGCTCTTCCCATGCTCTGAAGTGATTGGTTGGATTCTTCCCCGGGCAGATGTAACCACGATGATCCTGGAGAATGTTGAAAAGCAGGGCTATGCTGCCTATAGCCCCGGATATATAGCCCTGGCCTACCACCTACCAGAAGCACAAGTATTCTTGTCTGACGATTGGTTAAATAACCTCAGAATGGACCTTATTGAGACTCTCAAAAGGATGCTGATATCAGGAAAATATTTCAGAACCAGGCATACAGGAGAGTATGACACAGCAAGCTTAAGGGCCTCGTACATGTTCATAGCTTTAATGCTTAACAGGATTTTTGGAAGAGCTCATGGTAGGTTCTTCAAACTGGAGTGGATACCCATTATTTTTTATGTTGCAACCCAGGGGACCATTTTCAACTGGGCTAGCATAGTATCAAACAGTCTTTCAGCCTGTATGGCCTCAGCCTTGGGAGGAGTGTCCCAAAAGAGGTCTGAATTTTATATGAGTTCCATACTCGTTGATTGCATATTGTGTAATCAACCTTTCCCTGGACTAAGGTGCATCTGGGAGAGAGAAAGGATGCCTATTTATGCTGCATACAAGCCACTATGGGTGCATAAATACCATAGTCATTACCGTGAGGTCTACGAATAGTTCATCATGCCATTGTATACGCTCATTTTCCTGAAGGAGTGTGATTGCATGTTAGAGGAGGCATTACAAGTAATCGAAAATTATGCATATTACTATCTAGCTGAGGATGGCCTCTACTTCAGAATGTTTGGAGGTTCAAGGGCACCCTCCCTATTGCCCAAATATGCCACCGACTACATCATTCACAAGGAGGGAGTTAGGCAAGTATTCCTAGATGGCATTGGAAGTTTTTTGTTTGAACATAAGAAGACTGCCTATCCACCTTTGCCTTTCAAGTTAGGGAGCTACAAGTTTAACAGAGTAAAGAAAGCAAATGAATTTGTGGAAGAACTGGACAGGTTTCATTTCGGTGAGATGTCCTTCCGTAGAAATGACTCTCACAGCAAAGTGGCGGAACACTGCAAAGAGCACAACGTCCACTTCGAATACACCCACCATTGGGATAGAGAAGAATATGTCTTCCTAAATGCATTGAACATGACAGCCTTGAGGAGAAGGTTCAAGAAGAAGATGACCACAACAGGTGGGAAGGGACAGGATGAACATGCCAAAGTTGATGAAGAATCAAGGAAATGAAATGAGGAAGCCCAAAGGCTGGCACAAGTTGCTACAGGGTGGTTACAGGGAGAAGAAGAAGAAAAAAGAAGAGCTGCCTAAGAAGCAGCCAAAAAGGCAGAAGAAGATGCTAGGAATGAAGAAGAAGAAAAGAAAAGAAAGCTTGATGAGGAGCTGCAGAAGCAAGAAGCAGAGAGGCCAGATTCGACGCAGGCAAAGGTAGAACAGTCAGCCATCGACACAACTGGAGGATAGACCTAGGACATTGAAAACCCTAAGGTTCAGAACCCAGAAATACCGACTGCTAGCACACTTGAACAGTATGTGGTCCCTACACTAAAGCTGGTCCCCTTTGAACAGAAGAAAGGGGAAGAAATACCTGATTTTAACATTGTTTTCTATGACAAGGAGACGAAGAGGATAATGAAGAGAACGGAAAGGAAGGTTGAAACTGGAGGTCTACCCGGGAAAATGATAACGGATACGCCCATTGTGTTTGGAACAGATCGAGATCCAAGATTCACCATTAGAGCCGGAGCTGCATTGATTCAATCCTCGGAAGACAATGTGGACAAGATTATGACAGACTTGGAGCAATCCAAGAAGTCCTCGGCTCAACTGAAAGACACATTGAGAAAAGAGAGAGAGGAAAGCAACAAGCTGAAAAGGAAATATGAGGACATTAAAGAAGAAATGAGATCTTCAAGAGATGAACTACGGCTCCTCCAGGTGGAGAGACAAGTTAGGGAAACTACACAGGAGTGTCTAGAGAGAGTGCAACGAGAGTATCAAGAACTTTGGGTGGAGAAAGAACAGCTGCTGGGAAAGAGAGGAGACTTAGAGCAGCAAAAGACCGCCTTAGAAGCAAACGAGCAGCAAGCTCAAGAACAAGAGAGAAAGCTTCAAGAGCAGATTTCTTCTTTAGCCACTGCTTTAAAGGAAGCAAGGGAGCAGCAGGTCAACCTCCAACCATTCAAAGAGCATGTGTTGGCACAAAAGGCCAAGATGCTGCAACTGCAGACTGCCATAGAAGAGGATAGATGCAAAGTTCTACAGGTAGATGGCGGATTAGAGGAAATCTTGGAAACCTCCTCTTACTTTGTTGATAGATCTCAGGATGTCCTTGAAGTCCTGATTGCAAGAATGGCAAGGCTGGAGAATAATGAAGAAACTCCAGCAGAGCTGCCATCGAAGGATAAACAGGCCCTCGAGTGAGATTATGACTTACTGGAGTTTGCTATAAATACTGCAGAGGATTTCAAAAGGGCTGTTAAAAAGATGAAAGGAGCATGCGCAGAGTTTTTCAAGAGGCTCCTTATTACCTACAATCGGTGCCAAATAGAGGCCAAACAAAGGCTTGATGTTTTCCCGGACCACAACTCATTTGTGGAGATGTTGCAGAAGAGATATCAGGAGGAGAAAGAAAAAGTACAACATATTAAAGCCCTGGATGATCAGATCTTAAGGAGTGAAGTAGATCATTTAGCCATTAGTGTGCAGCTTTTGGAGGATCAGCTTCGGTTGAGCACAGCCAGAATTGAGGCTATAAAGAACCAGGCTGCGAATTTTGAGATCAACATTCAGTTTCTGGAACCTTGTGCCTTTGAAGGCATCGCCTCTGAAGCTTTGGCGTGGAAGAAGTTTCTGGACACCCAAGTGGGACCCTCCCCGTAAAAGATTGGTCACTTTTGTAATTTGTAACGATTTTGTAAAAACATTTGAGAAAAGTGAAACATTAGAGGTGAAGAGTTGGGAAGCCCAAAGGTTACTTTGGCTAGCCCAACAATCTCACCCTTTTTGTATAAATGTAGAAGGCTTAGAAGGAATAGGGGCTTTTTCCCAGTTAGACATGAAAAGCGATATTGTAAGAAGAACTATTTTTTTTGCAATAAAGAATTATTGTTTGCCTGTTGGAGAAAGATTGGTGGGACTTTCAAATGTTATGCTATGGATTGCGGAAAGATGAACTATTTTGTTTTTCCAGCTTTTGTTGGGGCGCGCACCCTAATGGTCCTTAAGATGGGTAACTCTGCGGAGTTACGGGAGTTGTAAGCGGAGTTATGACTCAAAATAGTCTTAGGGGTGTCGGGGTTGAGTAAAAACCTTCTTTTGTAATAAACCCATGGTTTAAATCCAGGGTTTAGGGTTCGGGGTGCCCGTGGTTTAAGCCCATGGATTTGTAATAAGTGCACTATAAATAAGCACTCTTGTAAAGAAGTCAGTTTAGGCTTTTTGATGTAAGATGAATTGATGCGAAGCTAAGGCTATTTTGTAAGAAAAGGTTAAGTCCTAGCTGTGTGCATGGACGACCTCTGCAGTTGTGTGCGTAGAGGGTTTTGGGTGATAAAGAAAATCTGTAGCTGTGTGCGCAGAGGCCTGCTGTTGTGTGCGCAGCTTTGAGGACTTGAAGGGATCTACAGCTGAGTGCACAAATCAGAACTGTGGTTTTTGTAAAGAGTTGAATAAAACATAGTTCTGTGGACGTAACCCCTACACTGAGGGTGAGCCACGTTATATCGTGTGTTGTGGTTTTGGTTGTGTTGTTGTTTTGTCTTTATGCATTGATAAATATGCATCTGATAAGTAATATCCCTGCTAATTAAATAACTTCGCTGTGAATTCCCAGGAAAGGGTTAAGCAAGTCACTGTCTGTTTATTTAGCTGCAAAGTTATATATGTGAATGTTGAAGTTCTATGTTATATCAATATAAGTTATTAAAGGCTAAAGGTATAGTAATATCCCTCTTGTGCTTGCAGAAACCTGATTCTGAGGCACCCCATAGCTGTTTCGGGTGAGACTGCAACCTGTTCACAGGTTGTTGCCGAAAGGGCCAACACTGTGGATCTTTTGTTGGTGCGAAGTTAATGGTATAAAGCCCGGGTCTGCCCTATAGCCCAACAAATTGGTTCCGTTGCTGGTTGAACTTAGTATCTGTTCAAGAGGGGTTTATGTCGTACCTCGAGGGCTATGTTCTGGAGACCCTCTATGAAAGAAATCGGTGATTGGTTTGATGATACTTATCTCAAATTCGCTGAGCAAGAGAACAAAGATCTGCATCGTAGTGCAAATGACTTTTTACAAAGGTATGTTTTTTGTGATGTTTATGAAATTTTCTTTGGTAGTATCCACATAGAGTTGCACCAGTGGTTATCTAGGTTAACAGAGAGAAGGAGGAACTTCCAAGAATGTCAGTTTCCTGAGTGGACCCCCGCAAGAATTAATATACTGAAAAGGGTGAACAACGAGATATCCCGCGCTGTTGATTTCTGGACAACGCAAACCCTCGAAGCATTTGTGACGAAGTTTGCCATCGAAACGAGTACTTCCTTTAGTAAATCCGAGCGGTAGTTTTTCAAAGGACCAAGGGGTAAGTTTTTGAATTCATTTAGTTTTAGAATTAAAATGCTATTAGCTGAAAAAGGTATATTGCTAATTGAATCAGACTGTTAGATTTAGTATTACTAACCTATGTTTGCAAGTGAAAATACCTTCGATGAGAAAAGAGGTTTGCTGCGAAGTGGAAAAAGGTACAAGAGAGATTTTAGATCCTATTCCTAGGGTCAGCATACCGAGTATTCCCCTGGAAATCCCGCATATTCAGAACCTGAAGAAACCCCTTCTGTTGGAAACCCTCCTGCAACCCCGCAGCGAAGACCTATTATCCTAGAGAACTCGTCACAGTCTAAAAGTCACCCTTGCTCGAGTATTCCTGTCGCAGGTCAGTCTACCCCAGTAAGTTCCCCCCTGCCTACTTCAAGTCCCCCTCCAACCCCCCCTAGATCCACTATGGCCCACATGCATGATGACATTAAGCTACCTGTTTTCAAAGGAACTGGATCAGAGGATCCAGAACAGTTTTGGTTTTTATGTGAAGCAGTGTGGATTGCTAAGACCATTACGGATCAAGATACAAAAAGAGCACAGCTGGTTACTTCTTTCAGAGACCGTACTCTGACCTGGTTCATGAAGTTTTCTAGCACTCAGAACCATGCATTGGCTGATATAAAAGTAGCAATGATAAAGGAATTTAAGAAGCCAAAATCAGAGTCATAGTGTATCACTGAATTGAAAGAGATTCAGTAGAGGCGTGGTGAATTAGTCTGGGACTTTGATCAAAGATTCAAAGTTCTGCTAGACCAAGTCAGTTTCCCCATTGGACCTGCGTAACACAAAGAATGGTTCATTGCAGCATTACTACCGCATATCAGAACTCCACTCATGTAGTAGAAGGTTGCTGACCAGCAGGAGGCTCTAGAAATCGTGATGAAGCTTGAAACCGCTCCTGTCGAAGATAATTCTAGTATTGCTCAAATCCAAGCGCAATTGGCAGCGATGGCTCTGGAGCTTCGTGATATGAAGAAAGGAAAAAATGGTCGCGAAGAGGTTTGGTGTACACAATGTCGGATAGAAGGTCACGATAAGGAACAGTGTCCTGTGGTAAGAAACTACCTAAATACTGGTGCACCAAACCCGTTCAACCCTACTGTTCTATATTGTGAGATCTGTCGGACAACTAGCTAGAATCGACCTGAAGACTGCTATCTTCTGCAGAGGTATGTGCAAGTCCCTAAGAACCCTTATTGTAATTTTTGTAAATCGGTGGGACACAACGAAGATGAGTGTCGCAGCTTTGACCTCATGAGAGAATGGACTTACGATGCTTATCGGGTACAAAATGAGGGACAGAGCAATGATGGCTATGGTTACCACAGTGGTGCATTAGGTATAGGTGCTTTTGGAGGTCATGGTCGAGGTGGTATGGTCGGAAGAGGAAGAGGCCAGGTTGTGTGTTACAACTATAACCAGGCTGA
The DNA here is from genome assembly GCA_001517045.1 of Pseudotsuga menziesii. Lineage (NCBI taxonomy): Eukaryota > Viridiplantae > Streptophyta > Pinopsida > Pinales > Pinaceae > Pseudotsuga > Pseudotsuga menziesii. The sequence goes on from LPNX010835714.1 coordinate 155,749, forward strand.
GCATCTAGCGAGAGACTGTCGAAACCCCACTATGACATGTCGATATTGCCGAGCCATAGATCATGTGATCGAGTAATGCCCGCAGTTGATAGCTAAGATTCAAGAAAGAACCAGTGCCCCTACTCAGAATCTTCAGATGATTTTTGTCGAGCAAAGACTTGCCCCAGCCATTAATGTTGTTACCTTGAGTGGAGCTACGACGGAAGTACAGAATAAGGAGCAACAGCTTGACGAGGATTGGGTTCGTAAGGCCCCAGCACAAGTTCCAGCATTTGATATCGAAAGATAAAAAGAGACATTCATGGAAGCCAAGAAAGATTTTACTGATCTTAGCACATCAGTAGCACCTGTGCAACCACCTCAGCAGCAGTTGCAGCCGCAAGAAGCTCCGACGGACAAAGTAAGTACATTATCCTCCTTTTTACAGAGTTGTCTAAAGCTCCTAAGAAATCAGAATGCTTTAAGTGAGCTGCAGAAAGTTATTGCTTCCTGTGAACCTCAGCTAAGTACTGGTCAGACAAAAGCTGTTAATAGAGTCAGAAGAACTGGCAGGGAAATGAGATTGAATGCTCAGATAGGAGAGTATGATATGATTGATGTTATCTTGGACCTAGGATCAGAGGTAAATGTCTTAACTAAGCAAACTTGGGAACAAATGGGAAAACCTACCCTCGATTGGTCACCTATACAGTTGAGATTAGCCAATCAGCAGAAGATTGTGCCCCTAGGACGATTCCCTAATGTCCTAGTAGATATTGATGGCGTCTGTACTGTAGCAGACTTTGAAGTTATTGAGATCATTGACGACAACAACCCCTATCCAGTCTTGCTAGGAATTGAATGGGAAATGGAAAATGCGGCAGTCATTAACCTTAAGAAGAGACATATGACTTTCGAAGGGAAATATTTGTGAGTCATAGTACCACTGGACCCCTCACAAGGAGAGAGATACATAGAGCCAGTAAAAGATGAAGACCAGGATGTTTTGGATCACATCTACAATATCACAGCTAAGGAGGAAGATTATGTTGATCCTACTACCGAAGGTATCATGGATTGGCAGTGCGACAGCTCCTACATGACAGATTCAGATGATGGGTTAGAAAACTAGCAGAACAGAATTTATGAGCTGCATGGACATAGATGTGCCAGAATTACCAAGTCTCTCAAATGGCTTGGCTCACAGACACGAACTTTACTTGTTTTTGATGGTTCAACAGACCCATAATATTTTATTATGCAATTCTTAGAATAGGTACCAGACTCACAGAAAATGGAGACTCTGGACTCAGGATTCAGAGCCATAGTAGCCAGATGGTGGAATGGTCACAAGAAGTACATTCATAGTTGGAAAGCATGCCAGAAGTCTCTTTACCTAAGATTCAGGGACCAACCTCAGGAGGTCCGAAGCAGGTTTAATGGTAAGACTAGTCCTCAGGGACATTTGGAGCAATGCTACGAGGCATGGAAGCATGTACCTCGTGAAGAATGGGTACATAGGTTTGTGCACACCCTGGAACCCATAGCAAAGAATTGGTATCTGGAGGTCGAGCTTCACCACGGTACTATCAATTGGGATTGTCTTGTTGATAGTTTTGTGCTGACATTCTCTATTAACGAGGTTTCTCCTACTTTGGATGCAGCTGTTAGGTTGATTCATACTAAAGTATTTGATGATCAAGAAATAGCAGAATATCAACCTGATTGGAAGGTACAGGAAGCCAATGCAGTAGAATGTTATAACCTCGCAATTGACGAGGATGACGATCCGTGCAACATTAATATTCCTGAGTTAGAAGGACACTGCGAAGTGCATGGACCAGCAGTAGAGGCACTTGAAGTGACTCAACCCCTGAAGACGCGGACCGTAAACATTGGATCAGAAGAAAACCCTAAGTATGCTACCATTGGAGATTATTGGGATGACCCAACTTCTCCATGAATATCAGGATCTCTTTTCGACGAAGTTCTCAGAGATGAAAGGTATCCTTGGGGATATAGGAGTGATAAAGATCCCGTTGAAACCTGATGCGAAGACTATGAAACAATGCCCTTATAGGCTGAACCCTAAGTATAAGAAAAAAGTCCGAATGGAGATGGATAAGATGCTTGCTGCAGGAATCATTGAGCCTATTGAAGAATCTGAGTGGGTCAGTCCTATGGTGATGCAAGAAAAGAAGACTAAGGGAGAAATCAGAATCTGTGTTGATCTGAGGAAGATGAATGATGCCTGTTTGCATGATCCTTTCCCCACCCCCTTTACGGATGAAGTTTTAGACAATGTGGGAGGTCAAGAAGTGTACTCTTTTACTGATGGATTTTCAGGTTACCATCAGATTCGAATTGTTCCAGAAGATCGACATAAGACAACCTTCGCTACAGAAATGGGATCCTTCCAGTATATAGTTATGCCCTTTGGATTGAAGAATGCACCTGCCATGTTTTCTAGAGTAGTCATCTCTGCTTTCAAGGAATTCATACATAAATTTTTAGAAGTTTATTTTGATGATTGGACTATATTTGAGTCACATTGTCTGTAAGAAAGGACTGATGATGGATCCTGCGAAGATAGCCATTATCGTGAACCTGCCACCTTCGAAGTCTGTTAAACAACTGCGCACTACGCTTGGTCACACTAGTTATTACAGGAAATTTATTAAAGGATATGCTCAGATAACAGCCCCTATGGAAAAGCAGTTGAAGAAAGATATTAAGTTCAAGTGGACACCTGAGTGTCAAGCCAACTTGGATATTTTGAAGGAAAATATGGTAACTGCTCCTATCTTAGTATTCCCTGACTGGAATAAGGAATTTCATGTGCATGTCGATGCATCCTCCATTGCTCCGGGTATAATATTGGCCCATTCAGGTGAAGGTAATATTGATCACCCCATTTCTTTTTCAAGTAGGAAATTGTCCACAGCAGAGAAAAATTATACTACGACAGAACGAGAAGGTCTAGCTATGGTGTATGCATTGCAGAAGTTTCGACATTATCTGTTAGGATCTCATTTTAAGATGTTTACTGACCATTCTGCCTTGAAGTATTTGGTTAACAAGCCTGTGCTAGGTGGAAGGATATGCAGATGGCTGATTCTGTTTCAGGAATATGACTTTGAGATCATAGTCAAACCAGGAAGACTAAATCTAGGTCCTGACCACTTGTCAAGGCTCGAATCGGGAGAAGAACCTATCAGCTTGGAAGAAGGTCTTCTTGATGCCCAGTTGTTTGCCATCCAGATGGTTGATGAATACTTTCAGGATATTGTTCAGTATTTGTATAGAGGTTTTCCACCCGCCGAGATGACAACATAGCAGAAGAAGCAGCTGGTGGTTTGAACAGCTGACTTTACCTTAATAGCAGGACAACTATATAAGATGGGACCAGATGAAATACTGTGCAGATGCGTCCTAGAGCATGAAAAGCCATTAATTTTGGTTGAGGTACATTCTGGGGCAGCAGGAGGTCATTACGCAAGAAAATCTATAGCACAAAAGATTCTGACAGCCGGATTGTGGTGGCCCACAATTCATAAGGATGCAAGAGAATATTGCCACAGCTGCGACATTTGTCAGAGGACAGGAAAACCATCCAGGAGGGATGAGATGCCTCTAGTTCCGCAGGTAACTTTACAACCCTTTGATAAATGGGCTATTGATTTTGTTGGACCTATCAATCCCCCTGCAAAGGAATCTAGAGAAAGATACATTATTACAGCAACCGACTACCTTACTCATTGGGCCGAAGCTCAACCAGTCAAGACCTGTAGTGCTGCTACAACCGCGAAGTTTATCTTTGAGAACATCTTGTCAAGATTTGGGTGTCCTAGAATTCTTATGAGTGATCAAGGATTACATTTCTTAAATAAGACTATTGAATTATTGAATGAATAATTTCAAGTATATCATCAGACGAATACTGCCTATCATCCTCAAGCAAATGGAACTGTCGAAGCCTTTAATAAGATCCTTGAACACGCTTTGACGAAGGTTTGCAATGCTAACAGAAATGATTGGGACCTTCGAATTCCAGCAGTACTATGGGCTTATAGAACCACCTGCAAAAAGTTGATAGGCCATACACCGTTTAGGTTGGTTTATGGACAAGAGGCAGTCATGCCCATGGAGTACATTGTCCCTAGCCTAAGAATATCTGCTTTTACAGGGATGGATGACCCAGATATGATGAAAGAAAGGTTGGCAAAGATACTAGAACTTGAAGAGGACAGATTCATTGCAGGGTTCCAGCAGCAAGTTCAGAAAGCTAGAGAAAAAGCATGGCATGACAGAAACATCAAGAAGAAGTAGTTCCAGCAGTGTGATCTTATGCTCCTATATGACAGCAAATTCATGAAATTCTCGGGTAAGTTCAAGACACATTGGAAAGGACCATATATAGTGCAGAAATTTACTGATGGTGGCGCAGTCCAGTTAGCTAAATTGAATGGAGAAATTTTACCTTCCATGGTGAATGGAAGTAGGTTAAAGAAGTACAGGGACAAACCAGGACCCCTTGATCAGCAGTAATAGCATGAAGGACAGTCTAAGTACCAAGAACAGTTGGAATTGGGTACTAGACTATAATGAAGCTGTTCTCAAAGCTACGAAGTGTTGAATATTGTCAAATCCTGAAGGTTGAAGTTTGGTTGCCAAACAGGTCAGGATGGGTTGAAGGTGCATATTGTGTCGAAGGTACTGATCAAGGCACAGTTGAAGTTAGTATTTATGATCAAAGGTGTGTCACAGCCTAAAATGTGATGGATGGGACAAACTACACTTGGCGGCACCGGCATGAGAACTGCCCTAACTGCCTGCAATAATGAGATTTTGGGAAAATCTGGCGCCGTGTGGACAGGATTTTCGCCACTCCATCCGATTCGGCATCATTAATGCACCATGATGACATATTCTATTACGGGATTCTATAAGACGCTACACCATCCTGCGACTCCTGCATTGTGCATCTCTTTGAGTTTCTTCAGTTAGAACTATGTCGAATGATCGTGAATTCCAGGAGTTATTACGATTGGTCAGGGAGAGAGATTTGCTGAACCTTTTGAGCAATCCACCTGTGCAGCCATGTTCGACCAAAGCACGAAGAAAGGAAGAAGTTCTCTCTAAGGGGTCGGAAGAAAGGAAGAAGTGCGCTCTAAGCCGCACAAAGAATAGCACCGGTCTTCACAAACAAACTCTGAAACATCCCAAGATGTATCCTCCTGGTTTGGTAGAACCATGGTGGTTGTTTGTCTTATGCACCTTGACACACAATTCTAGGGACCCTAAGTTGTGGATGGTCAAATTTTTGGAAATCAAATCGAACGATGGGGTCGCTGAACGATCTAGAAGGCCTTAACCACCATTTTATGAAGGAAAGGAACAAGCAGCCAACAACCACATGTATGGCTTCAACAAGCAGCGCACTATGTTTCGCCAACAAGATTCTACCAACAGAAAAGCAGCTGAGTGTCCCGGGACGGGCCACTGGTGAGTCTTAGGGGCCTGTTGGGGCGCGCACCCTAACGGTCCTTAAGATGGGTAACTCCACGGAGTTACGGGAGTTGTAAGTGGATTTATGACTCAAAATAGTATCAGGGGTGTCGGGGTTGAGTAAAAACCTTCTTTTGTAATAAACCCATGGTTTAAATCCAGGGTTTAGGGTTCGGGGTGCCCATGGTTTAAGCCCATGGCTTTGTAATAAGTGCACTATAAATAAGCACTCTTGTAAAGAAGTCAGTTTAGGATTTTTGATGTAAGATGAATTGATGCGAAGCTAAGGCTATTTTGTAAGAAAAGGTTAAGTCCCAGCTGTGTGCCTGGACGACCTTTGCAGCTGTGTACGCAGAGGGTTTTGGGTGATAAAGGAAATCTGCAGTTGTGTGCACAGAGGCCTGCTGCTGTGTGCGCGGCTTTGAGGACTTGAAGGGATCTGTAGCTGAGTGCGCAGATCAGAATTGTGGTTTTTGTAAAGAGTTGAATAAAACACAGTTCTATGGACATAACCCCTACACTGGGGGTGAACCACATTATATCGTGTGTTGTGGTTTTGGTTGTGTTGTTGTTTTGTCCTTATGCATTGATAAATATACATCTAATAAGTAAGATCCTTGCTAATTAAATAACTTCACTGTGAATTCCCAGGAAAGGGTTAAGCAAGTCACTATCTGTTTATTTAGCTGCGAAGTTATATATGTGAATGTTGAAGTTCTGTGTTATATGAATATAAGTTATTAAAGGCTAAAGGTACAGTAATATCCCTCTTATGCTTGCAGAAACCTGATTCTGAGGCACCCCATAGCTATTTTGGATGAGACTGCAACCTGTTCACAGGTTGTTGCCGAAAGGGCCAACACTATGGGTCTTTTGTTGGTGCGAAGTTAATGGTATAAAGCCCGGGTTTTCCCTATAGCCCAACAACTTTTGTCCATAAACCGTGAGATCGTTCTAACTCTTAGAGCCTATGTTCTTGTTTGAATGTTTTTTGGTTCATTCTGTGGATTTACCACCATGAGTAATGCATGTTGTTCATAAACAATTGGCTATCTGATTATCTAAATATATCTAATCATTCATGTGTTGTAGGAAAGAATATCAGCTATCTGTAATTTCTCTTTATAATGCATGCACAATACACATTACTCATCAATAAGTTACAATTTTGCTCCTCAGGGATAGATAGATAGGTACACAGTTAGTTTCATTTTATTACTGCATATGTGATCAAGATGCTTGTGAGTTCTAAGACGAGAGGTAAGAACCTGCGCATCACGTTGTGACTGCTCTTTGCATCCTTATCACCCTGTATAGTTAAATAGGCACTTGCATGTCATACTTAAGTCAAAAATACAAAATACACAGTGGACCGGGCCGCAATCGGTAAAACCTTTGTTTTTGTTACTTGACCTACGGTAGCTGGACCGCAAACTGGACGAATTCCCCATACCAAATAGTCACGGGCTAGTTGGGAATGTTGATTGGGGAGAATCCCTTGCTGTTGTCATCTGCGAATTTCCAGGCCTCAACACAAGGTAACCAGAAAATGTAATTTGGCATTTAGAAATATATTTCACATAGACACCCATAACATGACTTATCGAAATTGCTAACGAGTAATTATATCAAGGTAACCAGAAAATGCAATTTGGCATTTAGAAAGATATTTTACATAGACACCCATAACATGACGTGATTAAACATGCACTGCGTGAGCAAAACAAAAAAGACAATTGTGGAATATGCATGTAGTTGAGAAGCAATGTGTATGAAGGATAAAGACATTGAGAACCTTATTTTTGTTGTCAGAAAAGGTGGGAACTATCATGCCCAAGCACATTGAGATATCGACAAAATGTCATGCTTGTTTACTCGAATGTTTATCAATCCCAGAAAACTCAGCCATCCAGCTCCCGGACCTTTAAACTGCTCGCTCTGCTACGGATGCTATTGTCTCTTGAACTGAAATAACTAAACTGTTTAGACTCTAATAGCTAGAAAAGAGGCAAAGCCAGTTTATAAGGTTTACCCTTTAGTAGTCCAAGATTATAAGCCTATATATAGTTCCATATCATGTTATTCAGGTGTGGATTCAGTTTTGGATCCTCCGACTTTAGATTCTATTTTCCATTTCAAAGTAGCAACAAGAACCCTGCTCCCCTCAGTTATAATCTTAAAAGAAACAGAGTAAATAAATGAATGCTTTGATTATTTATTCTAGCTGTGTGTAAACTAAACATGTGAAAATTGCGACTATAAAAAAATGCTGAAACATTATAACTGTTTAACATAATCCTAAAATGTTTAAAAAATCATCTGAGTTTTACATAATCGGCACTTGAATCTGAGTTTTACATTAGGGTTTCTCCACATTCTTGTGCCATGCAGGGTAAACCTGCATTGTTAGACTAAGTACATGAAGCTGTGAATTACGTTCGCCATTTATAGAAAAAAGTGGAAGATCCTTCAACAGAAATAGAGAAAATGAAGGCCGACTCTAATGAAAATGTAAAAGTTTCATTGGAGAGTGTGATATTGTCCTTGAACGAGAAAAAATGTATTAGAGCTACGTTGATTGGAGGATCGGATCGGCAATTCCCTACAGTGAAAATAAAATCTATGGGTTCAACTGTTTAGGTCTGCACGAACACGTTTGAACATCAAATTGTGTACTCTGATCTTCTACTGGCGTTGGAAGAAGGTGGGATTGAGGTTTTGTGTGCTTCTTATTCTTCCATTAACAACAAAATCTTTCATACCATACACACCAAGGTAATACTCTATACTAGTTACTTGTAAAACTCTTCTAATTCCCTGTCTTCTGTACTAGAATATAAATACATCTTACATCTTTTGTGATATTTTATTATATTGCAGCTATTTGATCTTGAAACTTTAAATATCAACACCCTAGAACAGAAGCTTTGGCATTTGATAAATATTAACCACACAGAAGATCAGGAATTATAGACTGTTGAAACTGCTCGAGCCTAATGTTTTCCATTGCATATGTGAATTTAATTTGAAGGTATGGCAAGCTAATTGTAATATGTATGTATCATAAACTGACTAAGGAACCTCGCTGGTAAACTGAATCACAGATTTCGTTGAAGTACTTCTGAGTTTTCTGGTTTAATTATTGCACTTGTCTTTTAAGGTCTACAATAGGAGGGAACTTGCCTAATAAAATGTTTCCCAATTTCACAAAGCTTAAGCTTAGGTTTGAATCCATGGAAAATTCCCTCAAGGTTTCGGCTAGCTGCTTACATGGATGATGCCATTCAACTTCACCTATCTCTGCCTAGGAATGGACTTTCTCTAGGAGTCTTGTCGAACTGAGCATATATTGATTGAACAATAAGTTATTGCTCCTCTAAATATAACTAAGCAGTAGCCATAGTTATTGGGCTTATCAGTTTGGAAGTCCAGGTGACTGGTACTTTACACATGAAGGGACATATATCAGATTTTATGGAACCCAAAAGCCTCCTCATCTATTACCTATGTATGTCATCGACAGAGTAATCATGCAGAAGATAATGTATAAGTCCTATGGGCATGGATTGGTCCCAACATATCCATAGGAATATGGTAACCACGATTGGTGAATTCAATGCCATTGACCCGAGGTATGGTACAACTATTCATGCATGTAACTAGATCAGTTTGCAGGTTGAGACTGTTAAAATTATGAATTTACTATGTTACCCATGTTACTACCGATACTCTAGTTTCTCAGCATCCAACCAAGCGTTCAACAAAATTATATTTTGTTTAGAGTCGAGCTGCGTCTACAGCAGTGAAATGTTTCATCTAGCACCTCATCCAAAGTTGCATTCTCTTTTTTCAAGTATTCTATCTCTACTTTTAAATGGTTCTACTAGATTGATAGTTTCTACAGAGGCTAGGTTGCTACAAGGGTTACAACCATCGAGCTTGGAGCTTTCCATTGAGCTTGGAGGCTTTGTTTCCAGAAGACTGATGGTACATATGTTGAACCAATTGGGATGCGATCTGAACAGTCGGGATCGTCGCCTATCTCTTCCATTTTCTCTTTATGATTTATATGGGCTCTTGGCTGAATCAGGGTGTGCATAGCAATTCTGGCTTAATATAGGTCTAACAGCAGTGCAGGAAGCAGAGGTAAGGGCAACGAGATGAGAAAAGACATGCAGAATAGAATTTCACTGTTAAAAAATGATAAAATATCCCTTGAGGTCACTGGCAAAGAAGTGGAGCTTAATCAATTAGTTCTTAAAGATATAATCAATAAGTCACCAGTACAAGAAATTGCTCCTTTTTTAAGCAAGCTCAATCAAATGCTTTTGTGTGTATCTTTCTTTAATAAGCTAAGCAACAATATGCTTCTAGGCACGCAGAACAAAATTTCACGGTTAGAAAATAATAAAATCTCCTCCTATGTGGGCATCAATGAACAAGAAGAGTTAACCAATGAGCAACCGGAAGAAAATATGGAGAACAATGTTGCAGAGCTGCAAACAACTGTTAGTTCGTTAGCTAATGAAAGGGAATTACAGGATCAGAAAAATAGAGAGCTAAGCATTGAAGTAATGTTCCTAAAGTCCCAATTGAATGAATATAATGAGAAATTGGCTCACTTGAAAGATGAGATGCAGCAAAATGTGAGTGTTCTAGAGAAATATAGAAAAGAAAAGATTGATTTGCAATGCGAGTTGAACGAATCTAAGGAAAGGGTTCAGAATTTGCTTGCCAGAACTGCAACAATGGAAAATAAAATGAGCAGCCTTCAACGATTGGTGAATGAAGGAGTAGATGCATGCATCTCCACTCTATCAGTGGTGAACAGAATTCCCTCGGATCTGTGGTATCGTGACTCAGTGTTGTATATTGTCCGTGTGTCATTCCTGCAATGCCCATCCACATCAATTCCTCGAACTAGATAACCTTCACAGGAGTTTCCTTGCAATTGCGAATAATCTGCACCTTGTTCAGACTGGCTAGAGTTGCATTCTCCTTGTTCAGGTATTCTATCTATTCTTTTAATTCTCTTCTCAATTCATAGCTGGTATTCTATGTCTGCATTTAAATGCTTATTCTGCACTGATAGCTGCTTCTTATGGCATGGGATCTCTGTGAAAGAAAATAATTGCTTCCTTGTTTAGATTTCCTAGGATCTTTGTGAAAGAAACTAATTGCTTCCTTGTTTAGATTGCCTCGAGAATTTGGCTCCAATTTTTTTGGACAATTCAACAAAGTAGAGAGTGTAGTCTTAACAGATGTAAATGTAAGGTTTTGTGCATGGTGTGGATACAAGAGGTAGGTCGCTGAGATGTGATTTGGATGAAGAATTAGGACATTTGGCACATCAAGGCAGGCAGTGAGGTGATGGAGTGCCAAGACTAGCGGTGGAGTGCCAAGTCACAAAGAAAGACAATAAACAAAACATTAAATGTTTAAAACTAATGCTAAGAGGCCTCATAGCATTAGTTCAATTGAAACAATTGAAACCAAAAACTTAGGACATATATGCTTGTGAAAACATATTTGCCTTTGGAAAAGGCCAAATAAGAAGTCGATTTAGTTCATTGGTTGATAAAATTGTTCTTGATATATAATTGGTTTTGTAAAAGTGTTAACTTAAATTTTGAATCAAAACTTTGTATAAAAGTTTTAATTTGCGTGCCAAGTAATTAGAAATGATGGCAAACCAATTCATATAGTCCCTACTAGCCCGAAGGGAGGGACTAATAAGGAGGAAGTGGAACTCATTCTATAATAGTTTTAAGTCATGAAAACCATGATTGATAATCTATTTCCAAATCTATGATTGTTAATGTATTTTCAAATCTATTTCCAAAACCATCATTGTTAATGCATTTTCAAAGCTATTGCTACATTTAAAATAATATATATTTTTTAAATAAACTATTACTTTATGTTTTAAAATTTATAAGTTTAAATAATTTTTTACAATTATTTATTCCGTAATTTACAAAATTAATATCTATAAATTTTAAATTATGTAAATCTAAATTTTCTAATTTTGTTTAACATATGATCTTAAACATAAATAAACAAAAGCTTATAAGTTTAAATAATTATTTACAATTATTTTATTCAATAACAATATTTACAAAATTAATAACTATAATTTTTAACTTATTTAAATCTAAATTTCCTAATTTTATTACACTAAATACTAATTCCATTACTTACAATTTTACCTTTTAAAAAAAGGTGTGTATTAAATTATATTCAAATATAAATAATGATGGTTAACATTTTATTATATATATATAACCATTTTTAAATGTATTATCTTAATTTTTACATCTTATATATACAGTTGACACATAACACTTTAATAAAATAATAAAGTAATAAGTAAATAAAAATTTTACAATATGAACTTTAATCTAAAATTCAAACCCAATTTAAGAGAAAAATATGATTCCCTAACATATGACACATTAATGAATAATAAAATATTAAGCATGTAAAAAACGTTCAATATCAATTCCAGTTTAAAGTTAAATTTATTAAAATTAAAAAACAAAAACAAAAAATAAGATGAGCTGAACCATGATTAAGCCACTCTACATAGAGAGGAGGAATTTACCCATATAAGAGATATTTATATGCTAAACAAGTGTCGAGTGCCAAGGGTCGAAAAGGATAAGATATAAAATTTTCAGCAAAATGTATTTTATAAAAGTTTTGTATCTTTAAAGATTTAATTTCTTACACTTTATCATAAATAATGAAACGTCTTACACTTTATCATAAATAATGAAACGATAAGGATGAAAAATAATCTCTATATTGAATTTGAAAATTATTTTTCATTAAAACATCTCTCTCTCTCTATATATAAATAAGTCAATATAGTATAAAATCTATATACATCACTTCAAACTATTCTATTCCTTTCAATTATTTTTGGTTGGCCCTGTTTTCTACTCTTCGTGTCTACTTGCAAGAGCGGTGGGGATGACCATGGGATTTTCATTCAGTACATCAACTTTAGAATGAAGGCAACCATGTAACACAGTTTATGTCCTCTGTAGAAATCAGTCACTCTAAACATTTGGAAATACATCGAGTAAATGAAGAGAATAACAGTCTTAATCATCGTCCGCAAACAAGTGACCCAAACACAAGGCATAAATAAAGATAAAGACAGATCCATTTCTAGCATCTTGGCTTTTTCCTTTAGATACCACACATAAATGCAAATCCAGTTCCAGTATTGATAGCTCAATTAGTGGGATGCAAACGCTTTATTTGAACGGGTAATTTCTTCCAATATGATATGTTTTGGTTTAATAATATATGACTGTTTTGGTATAATATTTTATTTTTAAGTTTTAATTTTTGTTATAATATGTACCATATTTTGATGTAAGACTAAATTTTATATATCATGCTTTAATTTTATATTTTTATGGTTATTTAGTTTAAGTATATTAATTTTTAAAAAGATAATGAGTCATCTTAGTTTTATTTAAAATTTAATTTATATTCTCAAAAATATTTATTATAATTATTTTTAAATTATCATAGTTGTGATGGGTTTGTTTTTATTTTATGTTAGTTTAAATATAATAATACTTTTAATCTTTAAATTAGTTTTCATCACCTCCTTATAATATCTTAATTTACTCTTATCCTATATCTTTTTATAAAACCACATATTTTCTTTAAATTTAAATTTAATACTTTTTGTTACACTAAGAATCATTATAAATGAAGGGCATAATATTAAATCCAATCTCTTATGTTCTTTTGTGGACTTTAGGAAAGCTTTCGACACAATGTGTAGAAATAACTTGTGAAATATCTTAGAAGAGCTAAATGTTCCTTTCGAGTTGATAGTTGTCGTGATAAGGTTGTATGAGATTCATGGATAATTTCAAGGGCTATATTAAGGGGTTTACGAAAATTTAGTAGGTTATTTTCTTATATGGAAAGGGTATTTTCAGCTAAAATATATTCGTCCAATATTTGTAAATCACTTTAGATGTAGCTAATCCCTAAAGGAAACTTGTAACACCTGTTGACCATGACTAGCCATACATCACATAGTATATCTACTTAACACAGTAAATTACTCCGCCTCACAACATGAGGATATTTGTAGAACTTGATATTACTCACAAGTCTACTGTCTTGATAGTACTCACAAGACTTTAGTTGATATTACATACAAATTTACTTACTTGATATTACTCACAAGTTTACCGCCTTGATATTACTCACAAGACTCGGCTAGATATTACTCACAAGCTTTACAACATCACCACCTCAATCATATGAGGATATTTGTAGGACTTGATATTACTCACAAGTCTATTGTCTTGATATTACTCACAAGACTGGAGAATGACTCCTGGTGTTGTAATCTCAACACCAAAACTTACTTCCTCCAGAACTCCCCATCCTATTTGTTGAACCACAAGGGAAAATTCTAATTAATGCGCCATCTCTTTGCATCAATAAATTATTTCTCCATTCGTTGCGAGCCTCATTCTTATTCAATGGAAATACTATTTTATAGTATTTTGCCTGGACTTGGTCATTTATGAACTTCTTGCTCTTTAAAGCTCCAGAAGGAGTCTTGACTTGATTTTGTGGAAGACGTATCCTGCATCACTTGAGCTCTCACTCAGCAATTTATGTCATTTTTCTTTTCCCCTTGTGGATCAGCAAACACTCTTTTAACAACTACTTCAGTTCTAATTCGCCTTAGTTATTTAATTATTCAATAATAATAATCCATTAAACATTCATCTTAACTTTGTTGTCAAAATATTAAAAAACTAAATAAACAAATTAACATTTCTTAATTATATTACAATTTATTTTAAAATTTTATTACAATTTATTTCTTTTTTATCTAAAACTTTGAATTTAAATCTTATTCATCTCACTCTACCCATTGGAGAGATACATAACATCAATGGATGACCATTTTCCCTCCCTAATGTAAATGGAGAATGAAGTCAAACACATTTAAAAATAGTTTGAAGTCACGCTCTAAAACCATAATTCATAATATATTTCCAAAACAATCATTAATAATTTATTTTCAAAGCTATTATTATTTATAAAATAATAACTTTTTTTTAATAAACTATCATTTTTAGATTTTAAAGCTAATAAATTTAAATAGTTATTGTTCATTAATAACATTTGTGTATAAAAACATAATATTTATAATATTTAAATTATTAAAATCTAAAGTATATAATTTTATTTAACATCCTCTTAATACAATACATAAAACCTAAAACCTAATTCTTTTACTTACCATTTTACCTTTTAATAAAAACTTCCGTATTAAATTATTATATACCTGTATAAATCAACATGGTTAATATTTTTATTTTTCAAAAAGTTAATTTTACTATATACATAACCTCATAATGCTATTTATTTTTAAATGTATTATTTTAATGGTTATAACCTTATAAGTAATTGCTCAATGACGGTGATTCATTTTTATGTAATTTTTTTCCTTTTAATTTTTTAAACATTTTGAAATAAATTATATTATTTAATTAAATAATTATTTTTATTTAATTTATTATCATCAATAATTTATTTGTTTAATTTTTTTTTTCGTTTTATATTAGGTGACATCTCCCCAATAACATTTTGAACAACAATTTATTTGTTTAAAAACTTTTTGTTTTTTTTCAATTTATGTGTTTAAAAACTTTTAAATTCATAAAAGTCACATAATAAGTTATTATTAAGAAAACCTAATCTCCATTTTAAATTTGAAAAATAATTTCTATCAATACATTAAAAAAAAAAATTATCTCCATATTAAATTTTTTATTTCTATTAAAACATCAAGAATATTTTTTAAAAACAACTATCTTCTTGGAAACAATGGAGAAAGGAAACGATAGGGAAAATATGTTATCGTGTTGCATTAGCCACGACATTTTACAGAATATAGTACTAAAATCTATCTACATCTACATCACTTCAAACTATTGTATTCCTTTCAATTTTCCATGGGGACTTTACAATGAAGAGAATATTTATGTGTAGAAAGTATGAGTACGTAAAGGTTGATAACACTTCATTTGGTTTCTATGATAAAAACAAATCAGTCTTTCCAAATATTGAGTTAGGTGATACCATAGAAGTGGCCTACGTAAGAGAATAATACTCCTTTGGCCTAAGCAAGAGAATAATACTCCTTAACTTTTAAGCATTGTGAGGCAAACAAGTGACCAAAATGCCAAGTCATATGGAGATGTCCTCAATGACAGATCCATTTCTAGATCCACTCTTAATGTCACAGATACATTTAGATCCACTCTTAATATTACATTTAGATCCACTCTTAATATGCACCTTCTCACTTTAAATATTGATAGCTGAATCAATTGGATGCAATTTTTAAATTGTTATCAAAGGCTTAATTTCATTTTTTTATGTTTTTAAAGTATAATTTCTTTCTCTTATATATACAACTTAGAAGTTTAAAATATGTTTTTTTAATTAACCTAATAAATAATTCAATCTTTCAGAAATCCAATTAGGCATCGACGAAGTTACTGAAGATATTATTAAATTTCAAATTGAAAATGAATTA
>LPNX010835714.1:176832-183542 GCA_001517045.1 Pseudotsuga menziesii
TCATCCTCATCATCAGCATCACCCTCATCCTCATCATCATCATCATAGTCATCATCCTCCTCATCATCACCATCACCCTCATCCTCATCATCATCATCATGGTCATCATCATCATCATCCTCATCCTTATCATCATCCTCATCCTCATCATCATTGTTCATCAGATTCATCCTCACCATCATCAACACCCTCATCCTCATCCTCATTGACACCCTCACCCTCATACTCATCATCATCATGCTCATGGACACCCTCAATGTTCATCACCCTCATCCTCATCATATCTAGATAAATGTAAATTACACATTTTCATTGAGCACTAAATCGCATATGCGATATATCGTATATGCAATAAATCGCATATGCGATATATCAGGAATGCGTTATGGAAAACCCTTTCCCTTCATTAAAAAGATAAAATTCAATATCACATATGCGATATATCAGAGGTGCGTTATATCGCATATGCGATATATGTTTTATAGAAAATGTAGGGTGGCATTGTGTTGGCCACCTTTAACGTATCAAAAGACATAATTCGTCTGAACCCGTGCACAGAGAATTGTTGGACATGCAATTTTTTATCATTACTTACATAATTGCATAGTTTTGTACAGGTTTGGGTGGATTTCAATGGGGAATATACGTAATAGAGGAAGAAATTCAGCAAGGAAGGTGCTTACACCGGAAGAAGCAGAAAATAAAAAACAAAAAAAAAGGAAAATTCAAGAAATCGTCGGCATTCATTACATGAGCAAATAGTTCCCATTCCCCCTCAAGAGATACCTGACGTAGAGGCTAAGGAAGATAATACAACATTAAAAGAAGATGGTTATATGGAAGTTGATATTATTCATCCATTAGTAGACGGACAATCTTGTGAAAAGTTCAATAATTATGTTACTCCCGATGCAAATGTGACTCAGCAACAACCATGTTCGGTGGTTCAATCTCCTAATCGAAGTTGTGAGCCAATAGTGGATGTAAACGCCACTCCAGCATTTCAAACGGCAAGAAATTTTGCATCAAAATGAAAGAGAACCTAAATGAATACAAGTGGACGAGAGCATATTGACTTCCATGGAAGGTAAGGTGGCTAAACGCACTATCCTTCATCATTCTTCTCAAATAATGAAACAATATTTTGATAACAAATCCGAAGCCGGTAAATGCCAACTGTTTTTAGCTTTGCTTAAATCTAGAAATATGGCAACTATTAGAAGAAATTTAGGCATAACAACAATGAAGAATATGGAATCAAGTAATCACATTGTTAAATCTCTTGCTGCTGCATTCACATCGATTGGTAAAAAAAATCGTTCAAAAGACTGTAATGTGGCTCTTCTTGTATTGGTTGAATCAATTGTATGTAGATCCACAAGACAACGTCGTTTACTTAAATGCACATCAGAAATTGTTCCTTTACATCCAAAGACTCTTAAAAAATATTTATTAAGAAGAGACAACCTTGATGTAGAGGGACAAATGGAAACATTATGGGCATTTAGTGGTAGGTTGCTCCGCAAAGACATGAAGTTAGTCGAAGCAGTGAAGGGCCTAGTGCAAACGTTTTGGCATGATAACACTAGGCCTTCTTCTAACAGGAAGGATGTGTTAAAACATTGTAGGGGTTCTCATCACACTGAACCTCATGTTAAGCATTATCTTGACATGACACAAACTCAACTGTTTGAGATGTTTAAAGTTGCCCATGTAGAGCTAAGGCTCGGGCAAAGATAATTTGAAAAATGCAAGCCTTGGTATGTTAGAATCAATACCATCTGGAACACTTTTTGTTGTAGATACCACATAGATTTTGACCTATATTACCATACATTTGCACATATATGTTGTTTTTTGCATCCTAACCATGTCCAGGAATGCTCAAGTACAGTATCGCCAATGTCATCCAGATATTTCATCCATAGCCTCATGTGTCCAAGGCAAGATGGGCAGACACATTACTTAAAACAATGTGTAAACGGTTCTTGCAACAATTGTGGTGGGCTATCCTTATGGTTTGATTGCATCCATGAAAGTGAAGATCAAGCATTCGGGAATGCAATTGTTGAGAAGTATAACTATCAGTATGAGACATATCAACTAAATGATGGGAAAGAAAGTAGGAAGATTAAATTGGTGACTTCACAGGTAAATTCTTGAATATTGACAAATTAATATTCATGTGTACACACACATTTTTTTATGTGGTTTATTGGCATATTAATATTCATGTACTAGGTTCGAGTATGTGATTTTATTTTAGAGTTTCGTGGAAAGATCCAACAGTACATTCAACATGTCGATATGGCACGGTGGAAAGATGAGCAATTCAGAATATGCCGGGACACCTTCCCTCTCGAAACAATACTATCAGTGGTTGACTTTGCTGAAAATTACACCCTACAACCAAAAAATGAAATTCAAAGTCAATACTATCACTCAAAGCAGGTGAGCATAATGGTGCATATCACGTATCGACATGGGCAAGATAGCAGTCAAGAGAAACGTGTGATACTGAAAGAAAGTCACTTCTACATAAGTGACGACCGGACCCATGACATCCATTACGTGCAACATTGCTTTAAATTATTCTATGACCACGTGATAGCTATGGATATACCATTTTATCATCATTTCATTTGGTCAGACGGTTGTGCTGGACAGTTCAAGAATGCACGTGTCTTTGAATGGTTGTGTTTGTTGCACCTAAAATACAAGGTGCCACATGTATGGAACTACTTTGAAACTGGTCATGGAAAAGGAGAGCATGATGGTGCTGGTGCATGCATTAAAACTGCCCTTTGAAGGGAAGAGATGAAGTTTACAGGTGCTCGCCTTCGAGACGCTGCATCTATAGTCCAATGGTGTGCATCTGTCATGGGAGAACAAGAAACAAGGAAACACTTAGTGCGAAGAATATTCTGGGAGGTTACAAATGTGGACCGATCACAAACACCTTGGGAGCAAATAGTGCATGGAACTTGACAGTTTCATTCAATTAGAAGCTCAGACAACTCGGCCCTACAAATTTGGACAAGATTGAAGGCTTGCTTTTGCAGTTCCTATAGCATCGGTGAATGGGATGATTTTGAGCATACTGATACCATTGATACATGGGATCGAGTGACACTTGGCACCAATTTCAACGGGGGCAATGAAATAGACCATTTGGAAGATGATCAGACACATATTTCTAGAGACTATGATCACATATCGGATCTCATACAAGCAAGTACATGAGTAGTACCTAAATAAGAAAATGTATTGATGTATTGTTTACTCGACCTTTGTATAATTTAATTTATGTAGAAATTAGAAATGCAAGACCTTATTTACAAAATGTATTGTTAACTCGACCTATTTCCTTTCACAGGTCAGATATATGCAGTGGTTGCCCCAAAAAATAATGAATGGGGTTCTGACTATTGGTTGGCAAGTTGCTTAGAGGGGAAACAAACCCTTCTAGAACATGTTATAGATGATGAAAATATTGAATTCCCAACCGGCTCGATGGTTATAAAAGGGGAGTACTTGACACTTGCAGCACAACAGAAAAGGAAGGGTGGGTATGTATATCAAGATTATAGACCAGGAGCTATTGTATACCACTTCACCAACCTAGTAGTTGGTACAAACATCAAGCTCCACACACTTGCTCACAAAAATAGGTCACATGTATGATACTTGCTACCTCATATAGAGCATGAAAGATTGATGGACACTATCGGCACCAGAGATGATCCGAATGGCCTACTTGTGTGAGTGCATTGTCAGGTGCGTTATTTAAACCATGTTTGCACATTTTCATTGGGTTCTCTTTTCTTTCTTATGATGTTACTAATGTCTAGCCTTTCATGTGCCTAGGATACAAACACCATCTACGGCACATTGGAGGCACCAAGAATGGTGTCTTTAGACACCACCAAATCTAGTTCAGAAAATAACAAGGTCTCGAGTTGTTGAAATTTACATTTCTTGATGTTTTTAGTTTAATATATATACATTTAATTAGGAGAGGGAACTAGAAACACATGATCACCAATTCTTGCATGCACCAACTAGGCTTTCATGAGTCACCATTTTGCATGCTCCAACTAGGGTCAAGACAAGTTATTTTATGTCCAACTAGGGTTTGGAGAGCAATTATGCAAGTTAGGAGAGTGAACTAGAAACATGTGATCACCAATACTTGCATGCACACCAACTAGGATTTCATGAGTCACCAAGTTGCATGCTATGGAATTAGGGTCTTGAGACAAGGTATGAGATGTCCAACTAGGTTTTGGTGCATAATCATGCAAGTCATGAGATGTGCTTTATGAGACGGAACAAGGTATGAGATGTGCTTTTATTATTATTGTTAGTGGCATTGGTATGGAAAAAGAGAACTCAAAATCATCATAAAGTAATTATTTGTACATGGTCATATGGGGGATTTGGCTAGGGATGAACTTAGTTATGAGTTCTACTTGAGGAAACAACCATTCTTTTGTTCAAGAATTAATCTCTTATTCAAGCATTGTCTCAAAAAGTACACTGAACACATGTACATCTAATTCTTTTCCTATGGTAGCTTACATATCAAAGTCATGGGTTTCCTTGATGGTGCATATCAAAGTGATCCGAATTTTAGTATCATAGGGCATCTTATTTTTCTTTGATATATGCATTTCAATAAGTATAAAGTTGGAACTGGAATTGGAACAAACAACTTTGGATAATTAATGGCCTCAATGCTCTTGATAAAATGTGCTTTCAATGGTGGTGTAAAAACTCTCTAGGTTTTTGTTGACTAGGATCCCACTATAAATTGGATGTTAAACAAGACCTAATTGGACCAAATACTGCTACTCTTTAGTACATTTATTTACAGCATGTTATTGGGAATTAAACATTATTGTGGAATGCTCCAACTAGGGTCAAGACAGGGTATGAGATGTCCAACTAGGGTTTGGTGAGCAATCATGCAAGTTAGGAGAGCGAACTACAAACACATGAGATCACCAATACTTGCATGCACCAACTAGGGTTTCATGAGTCACCAAGTTGTGCATGCTCCAACTAGGGTCAAGACAAGGTATGAGATGTCCAACTAGGGTTTGGTGAGAAATCATGCAAGTTAGGAGAGTCAACTACAAACACATGAAATCACCAATACTTGCATGCACCAACTGGGGTTTCATGAGTCACCAAGTTGTGCATGCTCCAACTAGGGTCAAGACAAGGTATGAGATGTCCAACTAGGGTTTGGTGAGAAATCATGCAAGTTAGGAGAGTCAACTACAAACACATGAGATCACCAATACTTGCATGCACCAACTAGGGTTTCATGAGTCACCAAGTTGTGTATGCTCCAACTAGGGTCAAGACAAGGTATGAGATGTCCAACTAGGGTTTGGTGAGCAATCATGTAAGTTAGGAGAGTCAACTACAAACACATGAGATCACCAATACTTGCATGCACCAACATTATTGGGAACTAAACATTATTGTGGCATGCTCCAACTAGGGTCAAGACAAGGTATGAGATGTCCAACTAGGGTTTGGTGAGCAATCATGCAAGTTAGGAGAGTGAACTACAAACACATGATCACCTTGATACTTGCATGCACCAACTAAACACTAAACACACATGTCTCAAAAAGTACACTAAACACATATACATCTAGAATTATTTTCCCATGGTAGCTTACATATCAAAGTCATGGGTTTCCTTGATGGTGCATATCAAAGTGATCTGAATTTTAGTATCACAGGGAATCTTATTTTTCTAAATGATATATGCATGTTAGTAAGTATAAAGTTGGAGCTGGCATTGGAACACACAACTTTGGATAATTAATGGCCCCAATGCTCTTGATAAAATGTTCTTTCAATGCTGGTGTAAAAACTCTCTAGGTTTTTGTTGACTAGGATCTCACTATAAATTGGATGTTAAACAAGACCTAATTGGACCAAATACTGCTACTCTTTAGTACATTTATTTTCAGCATGTTATTGGGAACTAAACATTATTGTGGCATGCTCCAACTAGGTTCAAGACAAGGTATGAGATGTCCAACTAGGGTTTGGTGAGCAATCATGCAAGTTAGGAGATTCAACTACAAACACATGAGATCACCAATACTTGCATGCACCAACTTTATTGGGAACTAAACATTATTGTGGCATGCTTCAACTAGGGTCAAGACAAGGTATGAGATGTCCAACTAGGGTTTGGTGAGCAATCATGCAAGTTAGGAGAGTCAACTAGAAACACATGAGATCACCAATACTCGCATGCACAACAACATTATTGGGAACTAAACAAATTATTGTGGCATGATCCAACTAGGGTCAAGACAAGGTATGAGATGCCCAACTAGGGTTTGGTGGCAATCATGCAAGTTAGGAGAGTGAACTACAAACACATGATCACCTTGATACTTGCATGCACCAACTAAACACTAAACACACATGTCTCAAAAAGTACACTAAACACATGTACATCTAATTCTTTTCCAATGGTAGCTTACATATATCAAAGTCATGGGTTTCCTTGATGGTGCATATATCAAAGTCATGGGTTTCCTTGATGGTGCTTATCAAAGTGATCCGAATTTTAGTATCACATGGCATCTTATTTTTCTAAATGATATATGCATGTCAGTAAGTATAAAGTTGGAGCTGGCATTGGAACACACAACTTTGGATAATTAATGGCCTCA
>LPNX010835715.1:0-141724 GCA_001517045.1 Pseudotsuga menziesii
AGATATAAAGTGGTCCAAAGGGGTTAATGAGTCTGCAGTGGGACAAGGGAAGGCCATACAATGTGTGATTCACCTAGTGTGGTGAAATCCGCTATAACAACAAGATAAATGAAGACGAGGTCATCAGCTTCCTACAAGATCATATCATGACCAGGTTTGGAGTTCCAGTTTCGTTAGTCTTTGATAATGCTAAGTAATTTTCGTCAATTAAATTGACTGCATTTTCTCACGATAAAGGGATAAAATTGCATTATTTTGCTAATTATTATCTACAAGAAAATGGCCTGGCTGAATCCTCTAACAAAAATCTGATTAGAATTTTAAAGAAGACTGTAATAGAAAAACAGAGGAGTTGGCATGCAACGCTACCAAATGCCCTTTGGGCTGATAGAGTCACACCCAAGTCTTCGATTGGAGTGTCTCCATATACCCTTGTCTACGGAAAAGAAGCCATCCTTCCTCCCAATATCATGCTTCCTTCTTCCATAATAGCTCAAGAATCTAGAGGGTCGGATGATGAAGTTTTGCAAATAAGGATATATAATCTCCTGAAAGCAGAAGAGGCTAGATCAAAATCTAGATAGCGCTTTAAGCAACAACAGGAGGTAATAAAGAGATGGTTCGACAAACATAAGGCTGGAACAAAAGACTTTGATGTAGGTGATTTGGTTCTCAAATGGGATTACCCCCATGATGAGAAAGGAAAGCATACTAAATTCTAGCAGTTGTGGGTAGGCCCTTATCAGATAGCGGCAAAACTTGGTCCTTCTACTTATAAGTTGCAAGATCTGCAAAGGTGGGAAGAGAACTTACAAGTAAATGGTTTGGTTCTTAAGCCGTATTTTTCCTAAGTTGGTTTGATTTCTTTTGTCTTGTATATAAGTAATCTGTTTGTCTGTGTTTTGAGTCATGTTTTCTAGTTTGTTTTAGTTTGATATTTCTTGGTTTCAATAAAGGGGATGAACCCGAGGTTGCATGGGGAACATCAAAATGTTTGGGAATGATAAACATTTTTGGGTCTCAAATTGGGTGTTGCTAAAAGAACTTCTTCCAGTTTAGTAGTTTTCTCGAATAAGCTCTATGTGCATTGAAGTCCTGCTTAACCAATGTGAAATAAACCGGATTCGAAGAGTCTGGAATACTATGTTGAGGCTCCATCCACGTCACACTTAAAATGTTCTAAGGAGAGACAGCAGAAGACCCATGGAATGGAGCAAGGTGAACAATATATTAAATATAAATGATCCCATGCCATGAAACGAATGCCAAAAGGAAAATAAGAATAAAAAAATCCTATGAAAGCATCATGCATCAAGGAAGATGCTGAATCATAAGTACCAAATTGCCGAAAGATCCTCTCCGTCCATGAGCCGAAACATGAAGTACACCGCTCACACAAAAGGACACTATGGGATAGAGTATCTTGAATTAAAATTCAGTAAGAAAGGCATGCAGGAGGACTCATATGAATAGGGACAAAAGTCCAAAAGCAAAAAAAGTGTTAAAATGGCATGGGAATGAGGAACAAACGAATATTTCTGTTTACCATATGCTACAATCCTATGGTGTCCAAGCTATCAGCTACCTGAAGACAAAGGTAATAATGAAACTCATCCTCTGGCCTCAACAGAGTTATCTGGACTTGAAAATCTTGGTTTCCACTCTCCCAAATTGGACTATTATCAATGATTGAAGGTACACACTTCCGAAATTTGAGAAATCCAGATAGCTGGAAGAATTCAATATGATTCATTTGTTGTTAAATGGTCTATCACTCAAATATTAATCGCCCAGAGATCTAGGTTCACCAGGTAATCGCCAATTGTTGCAGCTGCAACCGTTCTCCCCAAATTTCTTAAATTTTGGGCCCCTCCTCATGATTTTGCATTATTTTAATCATTGGATCCTTTGAGTTTTGGTCATGTTTTAATTTTAGATGATTGTAAAAGCTTAACTCTCACCCAAGGTTCGAATTTTGAGTGCGTTTGGCATTTATGGTGAGTCGCATATTCTAAGTTTGTTTTCGCTTGTTAATCGAACCAAGTGTTCTTTATTGTGGGTCGCCGTTGCGGAGGTATAACAGGTTTCTGTCCGTTGTTGAGTTTGAGAAGCTGTCCAAAACACTTAAATCATTTTTATACATCAGGCGTTGAAAATATGTTTGATCAGAGGCCATTACCTTTTTGTTTCTGCCGTTGCGGCTCTCAAAGAACCTCAGCGCCCGAAGACCAAAATGCTCCACTAGCCGATGCGTCAGTCTTTAGTCGCTTGCCCGTAACGTTTCTTCTTCCGCCGTTGCGGCTGGGAAAGCCATTTAGCGTTCAATGTAAAATGTCTTCCGACTTCTGATTGAGAGTCTTCCCACCCTCAGGTCTCATGTCCCTAGCATTTTCTCTTCCACCGTGCGGCTCTTAAAGAATTTAGCCATCCGAAGTAAAAAGCGCTCCGCTGCCGATGCATGTTGACTTTTTCGTCGCGTGCCCGTGGTTGTTCCCCTTCCGTCGTTGCAGCTAGGAAAACCATTTGGATTTCAATGTCATTATCCTTCCGATTTGCGATTGAGTTTTCCCGCCCTCCCGTCGCATGCCTGTAGCCTTTACTCTTCCGCCGTTGTGGTTGGGCAGAGCTTTTGCTTCCGATGTCGGTTTCCTCCCGTTTTCGGCAGTTGGTGTTTTTATCACGAGCCCGTAGGAGGACGAGGTAGTATTGTCAGCATTTGTAAAATGATGATGGCGCACCTGGTATTTTCTTGTGGATTAGCTTTTTCAGTAATATAATTTGCTGCTTTGTTTTGGAATGCAAAGCCAATGAATGATGCATGTTGGTTTATTTGTAGGTGGACTCAAGGGATTGGTTGGACTACCAAGGCAACAAAGGCACCGACCCAAAAGATCTATCAGTTACTAAATAGTTCATGAATGCATAACAGACAACAGAGAAGAATATGAAACGTTCGAGAAACCAAAAGGTCATACATTTGGAGGGCAGCCCAAGCGGTCTGCAGTTAAGAGGAACTATTT
This sequence comes from Pseudotsuga menziesii, assembly GCA_001517045.1. NCBI lineage: Eukaryota > Viridiplantae > Streptophyta > Pinopsida > Pinales > Pinaceae > Pseudotsuga > Pseudotsuga menziesii. The sequence continues at coordinate 3,021 of LPNX010835715.1, forward strand.
CATTTTAAAATCAGAAACTGCAACTTTTGCCTGATAGAGAAAGCGAAATGTGGAATGTATTAATGTGATTAAATGAACAATTTTGAAGGGGAACTATTTCATTTTTAGCTGTGTTTCATTAATTGTGAGAGTGTTTAACTTCCTGAACCTATGTTCTTGTTGAATGTTCTTCAGTATATTTTGTGATGTTTTCCACTGTGAGTAATAAATGTTGTCTCTAAACAATTGGCTATCTGGTTGTTCAAATATCTATAATTGTTCATATGTATTAAAAGAAGTATCAGCTATCTGTAATTCTTTATAATGCATGTACAAAGTATATTACTCACCAATGAATGATAGTCCTGCTCCCTAGGGATAGTTTAGGTAGTTAGTTTTAATTTCTTGTTGTATGTGATTTAGATGCTTGTGAATGCTAAGACAAGAGGCAAGAACCTACGCATCACGTTGTGACTGCTCCTTGCATCTTATCGCTCTGCATGGTTAATTAGGCAGGTGCATTTCATAATTTAAGTCAAAATACAAAAACTCGGTGGACTGGGCCGCAACAGGTAAAACCCGTTGTTTTGTTACTTGACCTAAGGTATCTGGACCACAAACCAGACAAATTCCCTACACCGAACAGTCATGGGCTAGTTGGGAACGTTGACTGGGGAGAATCCCGTACTGTTGTTTCTTGTGAATTTTCGGGCCTCAACAATTTTTGGCACTAGAAGGAGGGCCGCCAGTGTATGGCTAGCCGAGGAAACCCGTTTTCCCAAGATTATTCCACCAGTAACAGTTCTGAAAGCAGTGGGCTTCATAATCCAATTCTAAAAGAAAGAAATAGAGAACATCTATATGCTGTTGGCAACGAAGTTGTTAATGATCTGAGAAGACACACTAGGGCATATGTAAAGAATATTGGAGGATTTCCAATCATCCCTGAATTTCCCAGAAGAGAGTATAAAAGGAAATATCATGCTATAGTAGAAGACTCAGTGCTGGTTGGAGACTGGGAAGAACTTGTAGAAACAACCTTACAGGAAGTTGTGCTACCTTTGAATCAAGAAGGCCCAGATACCCCTCACAGTTCTCCTGCTCATACTCCAGTTGGATCACCTCCTCACTCTCCCCCCAGAATCATGGCAGGTGTAAACAAAAATCAACCACCTAACCCACCTAATCCACCACCCGCATGGAGAGCTAGATCACCGTTAAACCTGACACCTCCATTACACGACCTACCTCAAGCATTTGACAAGATGTTGCCCAAGTTCGACCCAAATGAGAAAATATTAGTAGATGATCACCTACAAAGTTTTTACTTGGAAATTGAAGGATGAAGGGCCGGGGAGTATGAAGATGTAGTCTGCAGAATGTTCCCGCATACGCTTAAAGGAGCTACGACATCATGGTACTTTGGGTTGCCTGCTAACTCTATCCCTGATTGGGATACCTTCGAAAGAATTTTCAGAAGTAACTATGCAACTCAGAAAACTCATGCAGCCCTCATGAAAGGGCTATGCACCTTGAAGAAAGAGAGAAAGGAAAAAGTGCACAGTTTCACACAAAGGTTTGCAGCCTATCTCAAGAATTTTTCTGAAACGGATAAACCTTCAGACAAAGTTCTGATTGAATATTATACTTTAGCTTTAGGCCCTGATTTGGCCATGTTTTGCAAAGGTAGGGCCAAGCCTACTTTGATGGAAACCTATGAAGAGGTAGAAGTAGTGGAAGCTAAAAGAGAAAGCATTGAAGATTATCCAGAACAGTCAGGAGAGAAAGGTGCAGGAAGGAAATCCTTATTGTTTACTAAGCCCAAGGAAGAGAAATCGCCAGATTATGAAAATATGGCTAAAATGATGCAGAAGCTTTCCAACAAAATCATAGATTTGGAGAAAGAGAAGGAAACACAAAAGTTTTATAAGCCATATTATAAGAAAATAGAGGATAACAATCAGTCTCAACCTCCTCCTCACAATATTGCATCTATGAATTTAACAGAGGTAGGCATGGACAATTTTTGCACTTTCCACCAACAACCACACTCTGAAAAGAATTGTCCTCAGTGGATAAATTCAATGACGTTGGTCGTGAATCAGCTGTTGGATTCTAGATTAACAGAAGATGGAGATGAAGAGAGAAAAGAGAATACTACGTCAACAAAGGAACCAGAAGAGGAAACCATGGTTTTCTGGGATTCTGTTTCGTTATTTGATGTTGAAGAAGAAAAGAATCAGGGCTATAGGGATGTCATGGAAACCAACGTGGCAATAAGGAGAAAAGGGCAATTAAGGAAAACAGTCTCATTCTACCAAAGATCAAAAGGCTGCAAAGAAATGTAAAGAAATTTCAAAATAAATCCTTAGCTGATAAGATTCCACAATTCACTATTACCAGCCAAGATACGAAGCAGAATAATACGTTGGCTAGGACAAAGGAAGGAAAGATGAATGATGATAAACCTCATCCCATTGAGTAGCCGATGGTAGTATGACATCGTGGAGGATTTAAAGAAGGTAAAAGCGAATGTTCCACTATTCTAAATGTGTAAAGCGCCGCAACAAAAATAAATATTATTGAAAGCACTTGAAGCATTGAATGAGAAGCTGCCCACTGACAATCAACCTCAGGAAGAAGAAGAAATTGGAGAAACCAGCGTTGGAGGTAAGTCTAAAAGCAAACATCCACCTTTCCTCCTCACATTTGAAATTTTTAATCATAATGTACATAATTTCTTGGTAGACTCAGGGGCGTCAGTAAATTTCATGCCAATATCAGCCTGTGAAAAGATTAATGGGCAGCCCAAGCCATCCACGTGGAGGGTTGTTCAGTTGGACACGATGGATGTAAAGGTAATTGGTGAGATGGAAGATGTCCTAGTCTTCCTGGCATCAAATGATAAAGTGTGCCAAGTCATTAATATTGTGGTGGCTGATATACCAGATGCTTACGGTCTTGTCCTGAGCAGAGATTGGTCGGCCAAACTAAATGGATATTTTGCCTCGGATTGGTCGCATCTGTGGTTTCCATACAAGGGAAGTCCGAACCAGATTAAGATTTTAAGGGAGCCTCACATGAGATACAATGTTACTCAACTGAATGAGAAGAATGAACCAATGTATTCTATATTGGGAAACTATTTTATTGAGTTGGAACCAGGAAATTACCAAGTAGAAGAAGCCAACAACGCATCAGACACTCAGCCTGATCTCCTTCAATTCTCATGGGCTGATGAGATTGACTGTAAAATAGTAGACTTAGCAGTAGGAATAGATTCACATTCAGTAGTTAGTGATTTTTGGACTTTGTTTTTTGATGGCTCTAAGACATTAGAGGGGTCGGGGGCTGGCTTTGTCCTGATCGACCCCCAGAAGAATAAACATTTTCTCTCATGTAGATTAGAGTTTGAATGTACTAATAATACAACTGAGTATGAAGCACTGGTGCAGGGTTTGAGGAAAGCGATTGAATTAAAGGTAAGTAATCTAAGAGTTTTTGGAGATTCCGAGATTATTGTGAAACAAATCCGGAATCAAATACATTGTGTTTCCCCTCAATCGAAAGCTTACCAAAATGAGGTATGGGACCCACTTAAATGTTTTTATGCATTCAATATTATTTCAATTCCAAGACTTGAAAATGCAGCAGCTGACCTGATGGCCACATCAGCCGCTAGGCTCGTACCCACTAATAATCGATGCTCTGTTGAATTGCTTTTCAGGCCCTCAGTACCGAATATGATCACCAACCTGCAAGTGTTCGACGATGATCAACAAATAATAGAATGCTTAACAAATGACGAGGTGTTCAAAGGGGCGATTATAGATGATGAAGAACATTAGGCTGAGATGAAATATGACAATTTCATCCCTAAAGGAGTCAAAACGTTGGAAATAATGTTCGATTTAAATGAAAAGTTCAGAAGACCAGCCAACGTGAAGACCCACAGCTCATCTCTATAGTTCGAGCTGATAAATTTAGGGACTGAGACGAATCCCAAATTTGTGAATCTCGACAAATGTTGTTCACCAGCAAAAAGAGACAAATTCGTCAGTCTATTTAAACAATATAAAGATGTTTTCACAGGGACATACGAATATTTGAAAACATATGACACCAGCATCATCAAACATGTCATTCCCATCAAAGCTGGTGTCAAGCCATATCAGCAACCTTTAAGGAAAATGCATCCAAAATTGGAACCACTGATTTAGAATGAAGTGAAAAAATGATTGGATGCTAGAATCATTTTTAAGGTCAGACACTCAGAGTGGGTATCAAATCTGGTACCAGTGAGGGAAAAATCTTAAGAAATTAGACTCTGCGTGGATTTCAGGAACTTAAACCGTGCATCAGACAAATATAACTATCCTGTGCCACCCATGGAGCAATTGCTGCAAATGGGCTCAGGTGCTGAACTGTTTTCGTTATTAGACGGTTTCTTTGGCTACAATCAAGTATTAGTAGCCAAAGAAGACAGATTGAATACCACGTTCAAGACCAAATGGGGAACCTTTGCCTACAGGAGAATGACCTTTGGGATTATAAATGCTGGAGCAACGTTTCAGAGGGCTATGGACATAGATTTCCATGGATTGATTGGCCGAATTGCTGTAGTATACCTTGATGATATTACGATATTCTCGAAGAGAAGAGGAGAGCACGCATTTCACTTAAGGCAAATTTTCGAACGCTGTCGGAAATATGGCATCTCAATCAATCCTAAGAAGTGTGTGTTTGCTGTCATGGAAGGCAAGTTGCTGGGTCACATAGTTTCGAAGAAAGGAATCTCTATAGATCTAGTAAGAATTAAGGCTATTGAACAAATCCCCTTGCCCCATAATAAAAAGGGGATGCAATCATTTATGGGAATGATAAACTTCGTGTGAATATTTGTGCCTGATTTTGCTCAGATTGTCAAACCACTACAGTAGATGGTAAAGCAAAATGCATTATTCAAGTGGACTAAAATTGAGAAGAGCGCATTCAGCAAAATCAAAACTGCTGTTGCACTTGCACCCTCCCTGAAAAGCCGAGATTTTGACAAAGATTTTATTTTGTATACCTTTGCATCCGATGATTCACTAGCAACTGTGCTCACCCAAAATGAAGATGGGGGGGATGAATTCCCAATATCGTTTTTGAGTACTGTTCTGTAAGGGGCTGAATTAAACTACCCAGCCATCAATAAGAAAGCTTACACTGTATTCAAAGCAGTAAAGCAATTCAAGCCTTATATTTTAGAAAATAGAACCAAGGTGATCATCCCCTACCCAGCTGTAAGGTATCTTATTGTACAAAAGGAGTTAGGAGAAAGAAGAGGCAATTGGGTAACAGCTCTTCAAGAGTACGACCTTGAATTCAAGCCAGCATCTATAGTTAAAGGACAAGGGTTGTGCAAACAGATGACTAAAAATGAAAAAAATGAAGAACACGCCTGGGAAGATGAAGCCGAATTACATGTAATGGAGGTATGTCCTTTGTTTACAGCTCTCGAGTCTTGGTATAGAGACCTTGTGCATTACCTGCAGGTAGGGCTGTTGCCAGAACATTGGAGTTCTAAGCAAATAAGGGAGCTGCATCTTAAATCAGCCTCCTATCAACTTGTTGAAGGAGTACTATTCAGAAATAATTATGATAGGGTTCTTTTCAGATTCTTAGAAAAGGAATATGCGAAGAAAGTAATGTCAGAGTTGCATGACGGTCCTGCTGGGGGACATTATTCAGGAGATACTATAGCCCACAAAATCCTCAGGGCAGGTTACTATTGGCCTACACTCTTCAAAGAAGCACATGCACATGTCAGGAAGTTTTATATTTGCCAAAGGTGTAGTGGGAGACAACCTAAAGCAACAGCACCCCTAAATCCTGTGATGATCATGGAACCATTCGAGCAATGGGGGCTGGATATTATTGGAGAAATAAAACTGAATTCCTCTTCACAGCACAAGTACATTCTGACTGCGACTGATTATTTCACTCGCTGGGTCGAAGCTATCCTGCTGCGCAAGATAAATGAAGACGAGGTCATTAGCTTCCTACAAGATCATATCATGACCAGGTTTGGAGTTCCAGTTTCGTTAGTCTTTGATAATGCTAAGTGCTTTTCATAAATTAAATTGATTGCATTTGCTCATGATAAAGGAATAAAATTGCATTATTCTGCTAATTATTATCCACAAGGAAATGGCTTGGCTGAATCCTCTAACAAAAATATGATTAGAATTTTAAAGAATACTGTAATAGAAAACCAGAGGAGTTGGCATGCAGCGCTACCAAATTCCCTTTGAGCTGATAGAGTCAGCCCCAAGTCTTCGATTGGAGTGTCTCCATATACCCTTGTCTACGGAAACGAATCCATCCTTCCTCCAAATATCATGCTTCCTTCTTCCATAATAGCTCAAGAATCTAGAGGGTCGGATGATGAAGTTTTGCAAATAAGGATATATAATCTCCTGAAAGCAGAAGAGGCTAGATCTAAAGCCAGAGAGTGCTTTAAGCAACAACAGGAGGTAATAAAGAGATGGTTCGACAAACATAAGGCTGGAACAAAAGAATTTTTGGTAGGTGATTTGGTTCTCAAATGGGATCATCCCCATGATGAGAAAGGAAAGCATACTAAATTCCAGCAGTTGTGGTTAGGCCCTTATCAGATAGCGGCAAAATTTGGCCCTTCTACTTATAAGTTGCAAGATTTGCAGGGGTGGGAAGAGAACTTACCAGTAAATGGTTTGGTTCTCAAGCCGTATTTTTCCTGAGCTGGTTTGATTTCTTCTGTCTTGTATATAAGTAATTTGTTTGGCTGTCTTTTGAGTCATGTTTTCCAGTTTGTTTTAGTTTGAGATTTCTTGGTTTCAATAAAGGGGAGAAGCCCGAGGTTGGATGGGGAACATCAAAATGTTTGGGAATGATAAACGTTTTTGGGTCTCAGACTGGGTGTTGCTAAAAGAACTTCTTCCAGTTTAGCAGGTTTCTCGAAAAAGCTCTGTGTGCATTGAAGTCTTGCTTAACCCTTGTGAAATAAACCGCATTCGAAGAGTCTGGAATACTATGTTGAGGCTCCATCCACATCACACTTAAAATGTTCTAAGGAGTGGCAGCAGAAGACCCATGGAATGGAGCAAGGTGAACAGTATATTAAATATAAATGATCCCATGCCAAGAAATGAATGCCAAAAGGCAAATAAGAATTAAAAACTCCTATGAAAGCATCATGCATCAAAGCAGATGCTGAATCATAAGTACTAAATTGCTGAAAGATCCTCTCCGTCTGTGAGCCGAAACATGAAGTACACCGCTCACACAAAAGGACACTATGGGATAGAGGATCCTGAATTAAAATTCAGTAAGAAAGAAATGCAGGAGGACTCATATGAATAGGGACAAAAGTCCAAAAGCAAAAAAAGTGCTAAAATGGCATGGGAATGAGGAACAAACAAATATTTCTATTTACCATATGCTACAATCCTGTGGTGTCCAAGCTATCGGCTACCTGAAGACAAAGGTAATAATGAAACTCATCCTTTGGCCTCAATAGAGTTATCTGGACTTGAAAATATTGGTTTCCACTCTCCCAAATTGGACTATTATCAATGATTGAAGGTACACACTTCCGACATTCGAGAAATCCAGATAGCTGGAAGAATTCAATAGGATGAATTTGTTGTTAAATGGTCTGTCACTCATAGATTAATCGCCCAAATATCTAGGTTCACCAGGTAATCGCCAATTGTTGCAGCTGCAACTGTTCTCCCCAAATTTCTTAAATTTTGGGCCCCTCCTCATGATTTTGCATTATTTTACTTGTTGGATCCTTTGAGTTTTGGTCGTGTTTTAATTTTAGATGATTGTAAAAGCTTAAATCTCACCCAAGGTTTGAATTTTGAGTGCGTTTGGCATTTATGGTGAGTCGCAGATTCTAAGTTTGTTTTCACTTGTTGATCGAACCAAGTGTTCTTTATTGTGGGTCGCTGTTGCGGAGGTATAACAGGTTTCTGTCCATTGTTGAGTTTGAGAAGCTGTCCAAAACACTTAAATCATTTTTATACATCGGGCATTGAAAATATGTTTGATCGGAGGCCATTACCTTTTTGTTTCCACTGTTGCGGCTGTCAAAGCAACTCAGCGCCCAAAGACCAAAACGCTCCACCAGCCGATGCGTCAGTCTTTAGTCGCTTTCCCGTAACTTTTGTTCTTCCGCCGTTGCGGCTGGGAAAGCCATTTAGCGTCCGATGTAAAATGTATTTCGACTTTCGATTGAGAGTCTTCCCACCCTCAGGTCTCGTGTCCCTAACCTTTTTGCTTCCGCCGTGCGGCTGTTAAAGCATTTAGCCATCCGAAGTAAAAAGTGCTTCGCTGTCGATGCGTGTTGACTTTTTCGTCGCGTGCCCGTGGTTGTGCCCCTTCCGCTGTTGTGACTGGGAAAACCATTTGGATTCCGATGTCATTATCCTTTCGATTTGGGATTGAGTTTTCCCACCCTCCTGTCGCATGCCTGTAGCCTTTACTCTTCCGCCGTTGTGGTTGGCCAGAGCTTTTGCTTCCGATGTCGGTTTCCTCCCGTTTTCTGTAGTTGGTGTTTTTATCACGAGCCCGTAGGAGGACGAGGTAGTGTTGTCGGAATTTGTAAAATGATGATGGCGCACTTGGTCTTTTCTTGTGGATTAGCTTTTTCAGTAATATAATTTGTTGCTTTGTTTTGGAACGCAAATCCAATGAATGATGCATGCTGGTTTATTTGCAGGTGGACTCAAGGGATTGGTTGGACTACCAAGGCGACAAAGGCACCAACCCAAAAGATCTATCAGTTACTAAATAGTTCATGAATGCATAATAGACAACAAAGAAGAATATGAAACGTTCGAGAAACCGAAAGGTCATACATTTGGAGGGCAGCCCAAGCGGTCTGTAGTTATATTTTAAATATTTGAAAGTTAGAAGTGACAGGGACTTTTTCCCTAGAAAAACTTGTAAACCATTTGCTTGTAAGAGGAACAATTTCATTTTAAAATAAAAAACTGCATCTTTTGCTTGATGGATAAAGTGAAATGTGGAATGTATCAATGTGATTAAATGAACGATGTTGAAGGGGAACTATTTCATTTTTAGCTATGTTTCATTAACTGTGAGAGTGTTTAACTTCTTGAACCTATGTTCTTGTTGAATGTTCTTCAGTATATTTTGTGATGTTTTCCACTGTGAGTAATAAATGTTGTCTCTAAACAATTGGCTATCTGGTTGTTCAAATATCTGTAATTGTTCATGTGTATTGAAAGAAGTATCAGCTATATGTAATTCTTCATAATGCATGTACAAAGTATATTACTCACCAATGAATGATAATCCTGCTCCCTAGGGATAGTTTAGGTAGTTAGTTTTAATTTATTGTTGTATGTGATTTAGATGCTTGTGAATGCTAAGATGAGAGGTAAGAACCTGCGCATCATGTTGTGACTACTCCTTGCATCTTATCGCCCTGCATGGTTAATTAGGCACGTGCATTTCATAATTTAAGTAAAAATACAAAAAATCGGTGGACTGGGCCGTAAGCGATAAAACCCGTTGTTTTGTTACTTGGCCTAAGGTAGCCAGACCACAAACTGAACGAATTCCCTACACCAAACAGTCACGGGCTAGTTGGGAACGTTGACTGGGGAGAATCCCATACTGTTGTTTCCTACGAATTTCTGGGCCTCAACAATTTTTAGCGCTAGAAGGAGGGACGCCAGTGTATGGCTGGACGAGGAAACCCGTTTTCCTGAGATTATTACACCAGTAATAGTTCTGAAAGCAGTGGGATTCATAATCCAATTTCGAAAGAAAGAAATAGAGAACATCTATATGCTGTTGGCAATGAAGTTGTTAATGATCTGAGAAGACACACCAGGGCATATGTAAAGGAGATTGGAGGATTTCCAATCATCCCTGAATTGCCCAGAAGAGAGTATAAAAGGAAATATCGTCCTATAGTAGAAGACTCAGTGCTGGTTCGAGACTGGGAAGAACTTGTAGAAACAGCCTTACAGGAAGTTGTGCTACCTTTGAATCAAGAAGGCCCAGATACCCCTCATAGTTCTCCTGCTCATACTCCAGTTGGATCACCTCCTCACTCTCCACCCAGACTCATGGCAGGAGTAAATGCAAATCAACCACCTAACCCACCTAATCCACCACCCGCATGGAGAGCCAGATCACCATTAAACCTGACACCTCCATTACATGACCTACCTCAAGCGTTTGACAATATGTTGCCCAAGTTCGACCCAAATGAGAAAATATTAGTAGATGATCACCTACAAAGTTTTTACTTGGAAATTGAAGGATTAACGGCTGAGGAGTATGAAGATGTAGTCTGCAGACTGTTCCCGCATACCCTTAAAGGAGCTGCGGCATCATGGTACTTTGGGTTGCCAGCTAACTCTATCCCTGATTGGGATACCTTCAAAAGAATTTTCAGAAGTAACTATGCAACTCAGAAAACTCATGCAGCCCTCATGAAAGGGCTATGCGCCTTGAACAAAGAGAGAAAGGAAAAAGTGCACAGTTTCACACAAAGGTTTGCAGCCTATCTCAAGAATTTTTCTGAAACGGATAAACCTTCAGACAAAGTTCTGATTGAATATTATACTTTAGCTTTAGGCCCTGATTTGGCCATGTTTTCAAAAGGTAGGGCCAAGCCTACTTTGACGGAAACCTATGAAGAGGCAGAAGTAGTGGAAGCTGAAAGAGAAAGCATTGAAGATTATCCAGAACAGTTAGGAGAGAAAGGTGTAGGAAGGAAAGCCTTATTGTTTACTAAGCCCAAGGAAGAGAAATCGCCAGATTATGAAAATATGGCTAAAATGATGCAGAAGCTTTCCAACAAAATCATAGATTTGGAGAAAGAGAAGGAAACACAAAAGTTTTATAAGCCATATTATAAGAAAAGAGAGGATAAAAATCATTCTCAACCTCCTCCTCACAATACTGCATCTATGAATTTAACAGAGGTAAGCATGGACAATTTTTGCACTTTGCACCAAAAGCCACACTCTGAAAAGAATTGTCCTCAATGGATAAATTCGATGACGTTGGTCATGAATCAACTGTTGGATTCTAGATTAACAGAAGATGGAGATGAAGAGAGAAAAGAGAATATTACATCAACAAAGGAACCAGAAGAGGAAACCATGGTTTTCTGGGATTCTGTTTCGTTATTTGATGCTGAAGAAGAAAAGAATCAGGGCTATAGGGACGTCATGGAAACCAACGTGGCAACAAGGAGCAAAGGGCCAATTAAGGAAAATAGTCTCATTCTACCAAAGATCAAAAGGCTGCAAAGAAATGTAAAGAAATTTCAAAATAAATTCTTAGCTGATAAGATTCCAGAATTCACTATTACCAGCCAAGATTCGAAGCAGAATAATACGTTGGCTAGGAGAAAGGAAGGAAAGATGAATGATGATAAACCTCATCCCATTGAGCAACTGATGGATTATGACATCGTGGAGGATTTAAAGAAGGTAAAAGCGAATGTTCCACTATTCGAAATGTGTAAAGTGTCGCAGCAAAAAGAAAGATTATTGAAAGCACTTGAAGCATCGGATGAGAAGCTTCCCACTGACAATCAACCTCAGGAAGAAGAAGAAATTGGAGAAACCAGCGTTGGAGGTAAGTCTAAAAGCAAACATCCACCTTTCCTCCTCACATTTGAAATTTTTAATCATAATGTACATAATTTCTTGGTAGAATTAGGGGCGTCAGTAAATGTCATACCAATATCAGTCTGTAAAAAGATTAATGGGAAGCCGAAGCCATCCACGTGGAGGTTTGTTCAGTTGGATAGGACGGATGTAAAGGTAATTGGTGAGATGGAAGATGTCCTAGTCCATCTGGCATCAAATGATAAAGTGTGCCAAGTCATTAATATTGTGGTGGCTGATATACCAGACGCTTATGGTCGTGTCCTGAGCAGAGATTGGTAAGCCAAACTAAATGTATATTTTGCCTCGGATTGGTCACTTCTGTGGTTGCCATACAAGGGAAGTCCACACCAGATTAAGATTTTAAGGGAGCCTCACATGAGATACAATGTTACTCAACTGAATGAGAAGAATGAACCAATGGATTATGTATTGGGAAACTATTTTATTGAGTTGGAAACAGGAAATTACCAAGCAGAAGAAGCCAGCAACACATCAGACACTCAGCCTGATCTCCCTCGATTCTCACAGGCTGATGAGATTGACTGTAAAATAGTAGACTTAGCAGTAGGAAAAGATTCACATTCAGTAGTCAGTGATTTTTGGACTTTGTTTTTTGATGGCTCTAAGACATTAGAGGGGTCAGGGGCTGGTTGTGTCCTGATCGACCCCCAGAAGAATAAACATTTTCTCTCATGTAGATTAGAGTTTGAATGTACTAATAATACAGCTGAGTACGAAGCGTTGGTGTAGGGTTTGAGGAAAGAGATTGAATTAAAGGTAAGTAATCTAAGAGTTTTTGGAGATTCCGTAATTATTGTGAAACAAATCCGGAATTAAATACGTTGTGTTTCCCCTCACTTGAAATCTTACCAAAATGAGGTATGGGACCCGCTTAAATGTTTTTATGCATTCAATATTATTTCAATTTCAAGACTTAAAAATGCTGTAGCTGACCTGTTGGCCACATCAGCCACTAGGCTCGTACCCACTAACAATCGATGCTCTGTCGAATTTCTTTTCAGGCCCTCAGTACCGGATATGATCACCAACCTATGAGTGTTCGACGATGATCAGCACATAATAGAATGCTTAACAAATGAGGAGGTGTTCAAAGGGGCGATTATAGATGATGAAGAACATCAGGATGAAATGAAATATGAAAATTTCATTCCTAAAGGAGTTAGAACATTGGAAAGAATGTTCGATTTAAATGAAAAGTTCAGAAGACCAGCCAATGTGAAGACCCACAACTCATCTCTACAGTTTGAGCTGATAAATTTAGGGACTGAGACGAATCCCAAATTTGTGAATCTCGGCAAATGTTGTTCACCAGCAGAAAGAGACAAATTCGTCAGTCTATTTAAACAATATAAAGCTGTTTTCGCATGGACATATGAAGATTTGAAAACATATGACACCAGCATCATCAAACATGTCATTCCCATCAAAGCTGGTGTCAAGCCATATCAGCAACCTTTAAGGAAAATGCATCCAAAATTGGAACCGCTGATTCAGAGTGAAGTGAAAAAATTATTGGATGCTAGAATCATTTTTATGGTTAGACACTCGGAGTGGGTATCAAATATGGTTCCAGTGAGGAAAAAATCTGGAGAAATTAGACTCTGCGTGGATTTCAGGAACTTAAACCGTGCGTCAAACAAAGATAACTATCCTGTGCCACCCATGGAGCAATTGCTGCAAATGGTCTCAGGTGCTGAACTATTTTTTTTATTAGACAGTTTCTTTGGCTACAATCAAGTATTAGTAGCTGAAGAAGACAGATTGAAGACCACGTTAAGGACCAAATGGGGAACCTTTGCCTATAGGAGAATTCCCTTTGGGCTTATAAATGCTGGAGCAACGTTTCAAAGGGCTATGGACATAGCTTTCCATGGATTGATTGGATGAAGTGCTATAGTATACCTTGACGATATTATGATATTCTTGAAGAGAAGAGGAGAGCACGTGTTTCATTTAAGGCAAATTTTCGAATGCTGTTGGAAATATGGCATCTCACTCAATCCTAAGAAGTGTGTGTTCGCTGTCACGGAAGGCAAGTTGTTGGGTCACATAGTTTTGAAGAAAGCAATCTCTATAGATCCAGAAATAATTAAGGCTATTGAACAAATCCCCTTGCCCAATAATAAAAAGGGGATGCAATCATTTATGGGAACGATAAACGTCGTGCGAAGATTTGTGCCTGATTTTGCTCAGATTGTCAAACCACTACAGTAGATGGTAAAGCAAAATGCATGATTCAAGTGGACTGAAATTGAGAAGAGCGCATTCAGCAAAATCAAAACTGCTGTTGCACATGCACCCTCCCTGATAAGCCCAGATTTTGACAAAGATTTTATCTTGTATACCTTTGCATCCGATGATTCACTAGCAGCTGTGCTGACCCAAAAGGAAGATTGGGGGGATGAATTCCCAATATCCTTTATGAGTACTGGCCTGCAAGGTGCTGAATTAAAGTACCCAGCCATCGATAATCAAGCTTACACTGTATTCAAAGCAGTAAAGCAATTCAGGCCTTCTATTTTAAAAAATAGAACCAAGGTGATCATCCCCTACCCACCTGTAAGGTCTCTTCTTGTACAGAAGGAGTTAGGAGAAAGAAGAGGCAATTGGTTAATAGCTCTTCAAGAGTACGACCTTGAATTCAAGACATCATCTATAGTTAAAGGACAAGGGTTGTGCAAACAGATGACTGAAAATGAAAAAAATGAAGAACACGCCTGGGAAGATGAAGCCGAATTACATGTAATGGAGGTATGTCCTTTGTTTACAGCTCCCGAGTCTTGGTATAGAGACCTTGTGCATTACCTGTAGGTATGGCTATTTCCAGAACATTGGAGTTCCAAGAAAAGAAGGGCGCTGCGTCTTAAATCAGCCTCCTATCAACTTGTTGAAGGAGTACTATTCAGAAAGAATTATGACAGGGTTCTTCTTAGAGGCTTAGAAAAGGAAGATGCAAAGAAAGTAATGTCAGAGTTGCATGATGGTCCTGCTGGGGGACATTATTCAGGAGATACTATAGTCCACAAAATCCTCAGGGCAGGTTACTATTGGCCTACGCTCTTCAAATATGCACACACACATGTCAGGAAGTGTGATATTTTCCAAAGGTGTAGTGGGAGACAACCTAAAGCAGCACCACCCCTAAAGCCTGTGATGATCACGGAACCATTCAAGCAATGGGGGATGGATATTATTGGAGAAATAAAACCGAATTCCTCTCTGCAGCACAAGTACATTCTGACCGAGACTGATTATTTCACTCGCTGGGTCGAAGCTATCCCACCGCGCAAGATAAATGAAGACGAGTTCATCAGCTTCCTTCAAGATCATGTCATGACCAGGTTTGGAGTTCCAGTTTCGTTAGTCTTTTGATAATGATAAGTAATTTTTGTCAATTAAATTGACTACATTTGCTCATGATAAAGGGATAAAATTGCATTATTTTGCTAATTATTATCCACAAGGAAATGGCCTGGCTGAATCCTCTAACAAAAATATGATTAGAATTTTAAAGAAGACTGTAATAGAAAACCAGAGGAGTTG
The DNA here is from genome assembly GCA_001517045.1 of Pseudotsuga menziesii. Taxonomy (NCBI): domain Eukaryota; kingdom Viridiplantae; phylum Streptophyta; class Pinopsida; order Pinales; family Pinaceae; genus Pseudotsuga; species Pseudotsuga menziesii. Next base: position 18,254 of record LPNX010835715.1, read on the forward strand.
GCATGCAGCGCTACCAAATGCCCTTTGGGATGATAGAGTCACCCCCAAGTCTTCAATTGGAGTGTCTCCATATACCCTTGTCTACGGAAAAGAATCCATCCTTCCTCCCAATATCATGCTTCCTTCTTCCATAATAGCTCAAGAATCTAGAGGGTCGGATGATGAGGTTTTGCAAATAAGGATATATAATCTCCTAAAAGCAGAAGAGGCTAGATCTAAAGCCAGAGAGTGCTTTAAGCAACAGCAGGAGGTAATAAAGAGATGGTTCGACAAACATAAGGCTGGAACAAAAGACTTTGAGGTAGGTGATTTGGTTCTCAAATGGGATCACCCGCATGATGAGAAAGGAAAGAATACTAAATTCCAGCAGTTGTGTGTAGGCCCTTATTAGATAGCAGAAAAACTTGGCCCTTCTACTTATAAGTTGCAAGATCTGTAGGGGTGGGAAGAGAACTTACCAGTAAATGGTTTGGTTCTCAAGCTGTATTTTTCCTGAGTTGGTTTGATTTCTTCTGTCTTGTATATAAGTAATCTGTTTGGCTGTCTTTTGAGTCATGTTTTCCAGTTTGTTTTAGTTTGAGATTTCTTGGTTTCAATAAAGGGGATGAACCCGAGGTTGCATGGGGAACATCAAAATGTTTGGGAATGATAAACGTTTTTGGGTCTCAGACTGGGTGTTGCTATAAGAAATTCTTCCAGTTTAGAAATTTTCTCGAATAAGCTCTGTGTGCATTGAAGTCCTGCTTAACCCTTATGAAATAAACCGCATTCGAAGAGTCTAGAATACTATGTTGAGGCTCCATCCATGTCACACTTAAAATGTTCTAAGGAGCGACAGCAGAAGACCCATGGAATGGATCAAGGTGAACAGTATATTAAATATAAATGATCCCATGCCAAGAAACGAATGCCAAAAGGCAAATAAGAATAAAAAAACTCCTATGAAAGCATCATGCATCAAAGCATATGCTGAATCATAAGTACTAAATTGCCGAAAGATCCTCTCCGTCCATGAGCCGAAACATGAAGTACATCACTCACACAAAAGGACACTATGGGATAGAGGATCCTGAATTAAAATTCAATAAGAAAGGCATGCAGGAGGACTCATATGAACAGGGACAAAAGTCCAAAAGCAAAAAAAGTGCTAAAATGGCATGGGAACGAGGAACAAACGAATATTTATATTTACCATATGCTACAATCCTATGGTGTCCAAGCTATCAGCTACCTGAAGACAAAGGTAATAATGAAACTCATCCTCTGGCCTCAACAGAGTTATCTGGACTTGAAAATCTTGGTTTCCACTCTCCCAAATTGGACTATTATCAATGATTGAAGGTACACACTTCCGGCATTCAAGAAATTCAGATAGCTGGAAGAATTCAATAGCATGCATTTGTTGTTAAATGGTCTGTCACTCAAAGATTAATCACCTAGATATCTAGGTTCACTAGGTAATCACCAATTGTTGCAGCTGCAACCGTTCTCCCCAAATTTCTTAAATTTTGGGCCCCTCCTCATGATTTTGCATTATTTTAATCGTTGGATCCTTTGAGTTTTGGTCGTGTTTTAATTTTAGATGATTGTAAAAGCTTAAATCTCACCCAAGGTTTGAATTTTGAGTGAGTTTAGCATTTATGGTGAGTCACAGATTCTAAGTTTGTTTTTGCTTGTTGATCGAACCAAGTTTTCTTTATTGTGGGTCGCCGTTGTGGAGGTATAACAGGTTTCTGTTTGTTGTTGAGTTTGAGAAGCTGTCCAAAACACTTAAATCATTTTTATACATCGGGCGTTGAAAATATGTTTGATCGGAGGCCATTACATTTTCGTTTCCACCGTTGCGGCTCTCAAAGCAACTCAGGGCCCGAAGACCAAAACGCTCCGCCAGCCAATGCGTCAGTCTTTAGTCGCTTGCCCGTAACTTTTCTTCTTCCGTTGTTGCGGCTGGGAAATCCATTTAGAGTCCGATGTAAAATGTCTTTTGAGTTTTGATTGAGAGTCTTCCCACCCTCAGGTATCATCTCCCTAACCTTTTCGCTTCCACCGTACGGCTCTTAAAGCATTTAGCCATCCGAAGTAAAAAGCGCTCCGCTGCCGATGCGTGTTGAATTTTTCGTCGCGTGCCCGTGGTTGTGCCCCTTCCACCATTGCAGCTGGGAAAACCATTTGGCTTCCGATGTCATTATCCTTCTGATTTGCGATTGAGTTTTCCCTCCCTCCCGTCGCATGCCTGTAGCCTTTACTCTTCCACCGTTGCGGTTAGGCAGAGCTTTTGCTTCCGATGTCGGTTTCCTCTCGTTTTCCGTAGTTGGTGTTTTTATCACAAGCCCGTAGGAGGACGAGGTAGTGTTGTTGGCATTTGTAAAATGATGATGGCACACCTGGTCTTTTCTTGTGGATTATCTTTTTCAGTAATATAATTTTTTGCTTTGTTTTGGAACGCAAATCCAATGAATGATGCATGTTGTTTTATTTGCAGGTGGACTCAAGGGATTGGTCGGACTACCAAGGCGACAAAGGCACTAACCCAAAAGAGATATCAGTTACTAAATAGTTCATGAATGCATAACAGACAACAGAGAAGAATATGAAACGTTTGAGAAGCCGAAAGGTCATACATTTGGAGGGCAGCCCAAGCGGTCTGCAGTTATAGTTTAAATATTTGAAAGTTAGAAGTGACAGGGACTTTTTCCCTGGAAAAACTTGTACACCATTTGCTTGTAAGAGGAACTATTTCATTTTAAAATCAGAAATTGCAACTTTTTCCTGATGGAGAAAGCGAAATGTGGAATGTATCAATGTGATTAAATGAACGATGTTGAAGGGGAACTATTTCGTTTTCAGCTGTGTTTCATTAACTGTGAGAGTGTTTAACTTCCTGAACCTATGTTCTTGTTGAATGTTCTTCAGTATATTTTGTGATGTTTTCCACTGTGAGTAATAAATGTTGTCTCTAAACAATTGGCTATCTGGTTGTTCAAATATCTGTAATTGTTCATGTGTATTGAAAGAAGTATCAGCTATCTGTAATTCTTCATAATGCATGTACAAAGTATATTACTCACCAATGAATGATAATCATGCTCCCTAGGGATAGTTTAGGTAGTTAGTTTTAATTTCTTGTTGTATGTGATTTAGATGCTTGTGAATGCTAAGACGAGAGGTAAGAACCCGCGCATCACGTTGTGGCTGCTCCTTGCATCTTATCGCCCTGCATGGTTAATTAGGCACGTGCATTTCATAATTTAAGTCAAAATACAAAAACTCGGTGGACCGGGCCGTAACCGGTAAAACCTGTTGTTTTGTTACTTGACCTAAGGTAGCCGGACCACAAACCGGATGGATTCCCTACACCAAACAGTCATGAGCTAGTTGGGAACGTTGATTGGGGAGAATCCCTTACTATTGTTGCCTGCGAATTTTCGGGCCTCAACACAACTTACTACTAACCTTGCAGACAATTAGCTTTACCAGAGAATAGGAAGGGAATATGAAGAAAGTATTGACTTACCCGATTACCGACAGTTGATCCAAGCTTGATATTCTCCCGCTCCTCTTTTCTCCAAAGATTCTAGGGATGCACCTATTTCACTTGTAAAGAGAAAATTCTCCAAGTAATATCTCATGCATGTATATACAAAAGGTTAGATAAACAATATATCGAACATATAATCAAATACATTCATTAAAATCAATACATGAAATAGACTCAACATAATGTTGGAAGAAGAGTTTTCTTTATTAACAATCAGTGAATGAGATAAGAGTACAACCTAGCTTCTGAGACAAGGACTCCTCTGCAACCAAAGGACTCTGAGTTCTACTGCTCCAATACTTCTGAAGATATATCACCAGCATAACTTTTCTCTCCAATCTTGATTCCTTAATGCCCTCCCCAAGGCCTCTATTTATACTTTGGGAAATAGAGTGATTTCGAAGGTTGGGGTGGTTGAAACAGTTGGGATAGTTAATGATTAGGGCCCAACTAATATCAATTAATCATGTTTTATATTTTTTAAGGTCGAACTAAGGTGTACACGACTATTGATATAGGTAACCTACGTATGACATGCGAGTTTCTCAAAGAAAACCCACGTACACTGATGTACGTAGGTTGCAATGCAGATAGTCACGTACAGTACGTGAGTTGCAATAGAGATAGTTGCAGACACAACTCAACACTTAGAAAAATTATATAGCAAGCTGGTTTAAGGGTAAATGCATCCCAAGTCATGCCCATCTATAGTGTTTTGGAAAACTTCAATCCTAACATGTCCTTTTGTGTACCAACATAAAGAATGTTGGCACTCAGATGGAGAAGTGCCATTTGGGTTGATAATAGATGCCCCCTAATGTGTGAGGTCAGAGGGAAATGATGGACAGAATACATTATAATCATTGTCTTGGAGAACTCAAAATTCCAATGGAGCAGAGAAAGTACCTGAAACAAATACATAGTAATGTCATATACAAAGTCATATCTAAGGATGCCATTGTTATAGTTGATTTTACCACACATGGTGAATCACATTTTTATGGCCTTCCCTGCCCTTCTGTAGACTTCTTAGACCCCATGGACCATTTTTGTTCCTTTGATGTTTCCATGATCATCCCTAAAAACAAGCAAAAATTTCCATACATGACTTTTAAACCCTTTCTCGCATATATATGCGGGTTTGACCCCTAAAACCGTGTACATCGGGATGTGTGCAAAAGGCCAAATTCTTTTGGAGTTTTTCTTGATGTGGATCTGACTCACTTGTCTCCTGGCCTTCTATATGCCTTGAGATCGCTTAGATTTGACCTTTCATTACCCCATTGAAGAGCTATATAAGGAATCCTTTGGATACATTGAAGGCATGAGGAATTGAGAGCAAGAGAACTATAGTCCATTGTTGCCGGATCTTATACTTGAGTCTGCATCCCTTTGTCCCTTGGAGCAATTTTGTGTTCTTCCCAAGCTTTCCCTTTGCTTGTGAGCTTGCTATCGAGATATGGAGGATTGAAGTGGTGGAGGCCCAAGTGGGGGACTCAGTTTCTCCAATTCATAGACGTGCCGACAGAGGTTGTCTCTATTGTAATCTCTGTTTTATATTAATAGAAATATCTTTTCCTGTCCAAAAATGTGTATTTGAATGAATATTTGATCTATGGATGATTTCAAATGCTTATATGTTATTGATTATATATGCTAGAGTAGGTCTAACACAATTATATATAGCATGATTGTCTTGTTTATTGATTGTTTAGGAAGTAATTTATCAATTCAAGATGGAGTTGGAAAGCTCAACGGGGATCTACATCAACCATCCGGAATAAGGTATGAATCGAGATCCTTTAGTGTTAGATATTTGGTTTCTCTTGCATATAGGAAAGGATTGATTTATGGAGTTAAGGTGTTTGTTGTGGTATCCCAAGCCATAGGAATTTCTCTCAGTAATAGAATTGGCGACTCCACTGGGGAGTTCCTAGTAGTTGTCCTTTGGGGGTTTTTATCGGCATTCAATGTTCTTGAATTACTCTTATTTCTTTGATTCTGAGCCAGGTCTGGGGGCATGTTTACCTGGTAGAGTCTGATTGGTGTGAATTTTCTCTCAGTTTATCTGTTTGCCTTTATTTTTATACATTTTTCTTCCTGTACGTGAGTTTTTAACTGATAGTCATGTATACATGCGGCTTTGACTGCTATATCCGCATACATATGTGGGTTCACTGCGAACAGTCATGTATGCCCTGGATTTTTCCTTTTAGAGGACGATTGATTGTTGCTGGGTGAATTTTGATGATTTTTGAGTCTCCTTTGATACTACTAGAGTCTGTATACACCTCTGTTTCTGACCAGAGACACCTTTTTTAGGGTAAATTTCTTTTTTAAGAATTTTCTTGTCATTTCATTTTCAATTTTTTGTTTTGGGATTAGTGCATTAGATTTATTTTACCTTATTACTTTGCGTGAGTGCTGTTTGATTGTGCTTGCAGAGTCTAGGGGTGGTAGAATCATTCTTTTGCTTTAGTATCTCATTTTCATTCAAAAAATCCAAAAATATTTGATTCTTTGCATCATTATGCATTGCACTTTGCACTTTGCATGGTACTTGCACTATATTTTCTTAGAGAAGTATTAGTCAGGTTTTCATATAGGAATGATTGCATTTGTCATTTGAAGAAAATTTTGCATTTCATGTAGTAGCATGCCTTGTTTTTCATTCGACACAATGCATTTTCATTGATTGTTAGGTGTACATTTTACTTCAAGTTGCGTCATAACACCATTGCCATTGCATGGTCATCTACCTTTTTTGAGTAATAAAGCCAAATAAAATCAATGCTTAATTAAAATGGATTATATTATTTTCTTTGATAGGGTACACCAACAAGATTAGGTTTTAGGGTCTTGTAATAGTTCATTGTGAGTAAATTTTTCAAGACCACTAAACAACAACATGTATGTGTCTGTCTAGGTGAAAGTGTGAAATTCCTTGGTATAATTAGTGTTTCTCAGGATCCTCCTCTTACAAGGGAGTTAAGCACGAGGCAGTGTGAGCGGTTATTGATTGGGATGACCCCTAGTCATAACTGAGTAGCACCAAAGATATTTCTAGGATTGTATTCATATCTGGGGGCTCTTTCGAGAGTTTCGGGCTTTGCCACCCTGCCCATACAGTAAATCCCTCCCACCTGAGAATTGATTATATTGAGGTGACCTTAGTTTCCTTACCTAGGTTATCGAGGGGGTACTTTGCATGGGTTATTTTGCAGGTGTCCCGACTAGGTTGGGGTTGGACAGCACAATCACTATATGCGTTGAAGCCGAGGGCCACAATAATTGGTTATGAACCTCCGCTTGTTGTGTATGGGAGTCTCAAGCCTCTCCTAGGAGAGACATACCTGCTTCATTCGGGAGCTCACATATCCTACCCTTGTTTTCTTGTGATTGGCTTTAGATTTTATTTGTGTATGCTCTGTGCACGTTAGCTTGCTTAGGGTTTTTGTAATTAGAGAGTCTTTTTAATTTTTTGAGTCATTGTGGATTCGGGTGTGGCACCCCACCATTGTCGTCATTTAGCAGGACTTTCTCCTTCTACATCTCCTCCTCCTTTGGGAGAGATAAATAGACAGTCCAGGCAGACTAATTCTCACATTGATTCACACACGATGGGAGATCATGAAGATGAAATTCCTGAGTTGTCTTCTCCACCTCTGGAGGTTGGAGAAGAAGATCCTACTCCTACATATGACCCTTCACCTGATATACCTACACACGTTGGGTATGATCCTTCACGTGATATACCTACACACTTTGGGTATGATCCCTCATCCATAGGTCATTGGTATTGGATGCCAGGCAACGAGACTCATCATGAACCTGCATGCACTAGTTATGGTAGTGATGATATATTTGGTATTCTTACAGATGATTCGGTACCGCATACTGAGTCGGAGTTTGAACCTAACACTATGCCTAAGGGCATTCCTAGTCACTTCCATGCAGATAGATTTGGGAGTATCAGTCACATTACACCCTCCATCCCAGTGGTGGAGGTTACATCACATGTTCGGCCTAGACCTAGTGCTAGTAGTCCTATTCGGATACCAGAGCCAAGACGAGTGATTGTAGGGAATACCACTTACATGATTTCACATGTCCCTGCATCCTCTATTCCTAGTTCTTCAAATGATATTCCTCCCCCAGATTCACGTGGTCCTTTGGGCCAGAATGTTGCTATTATCCATGTGCATACTACTACTACTCGCGTAGTTGTGTCTCAGAGTCAAGTACTTCCTGTTGTATCGAGAGGTCATATTCTTGCTTCTGGAGGTCATATTCTTACTTCCAGAATGTCTATTCCTACCTATGGAGTTTCTCATGGGACATCTCATGGGACTTCTTATGGACCATATTATGGACCGCAGTATGCATAGAGTTATTCACCTTATGGGTACGGGTATCAACAACCCGCTTACTCTCCGAATTATGGCTTTGTACCCCTACATAGTCAACGTACACCACATTATGGTGCTTCCATGCCACCCTACATGGGTAAAACGGGAGGAGGATACTATGGCCATGGCCATCATGGTTACGGTAATCAGTCCTATGTGAACCAAAATTATCAAGGAGTGCCTCATAGACCTTCTCAACCTAGTCTCCCTTTCCTCACAATGTTAAATATACCTAACTTGTCGAGACTAATGAACGATCCAGTATCTTATGACCCGGATAGGCCGGTTGTCCCTACGAAGCTTCCCTCGCACATTCCCAAGTTCGAGGGAAAACTAGGAGAAGATCCAAGTGAACATGTTACTACATTTCACCTATGGTGCTCTTCTAACTCCTTACACTAAGATTCGATCCGTTTAAGGCTATTTCAATGCACCCTCACCAGGCCTACTGTGAAATGGTACATAGAGCTACCTAGGGTGGAATTCGCTTTGTTCGATGACCTAGATATGAATTTTCTCAACCACTTCCAACTACTAGTATGTTATAACATTGGTACTGAAATCTTGTCGACATTTTGGTAAGATAAAGCCACACATATCTCGTACCATATCCAAGAGTGGCGCAGATGGAAGAGATTGATTAAAGCCTTCATACCGCCAGAGTTTATCCTCGCATGATTCCTTAAATCCTTACTACCTTATATAGCGAATGATGTTTCTACATCCGAAGTTCAGAATGAGGAACATGACTAACCCTTTACCTCATAATCAAAATATGAAATCAAGGACCCATGATCATTTTGGTGGGGATCAAGATCCACCGGAAGCTTGTAGTGGTCATGGTTGCATCAACAGGGTGCGTGCTGCTAAGGTTGTGACTCATGTGAAGGACTATGGTTCGTCACAACCAAAACTTGGAAAGGAACCTACTCCACCCGAGAGTCCTCTGTGTATTGAAAAACCTGTGGATAAACCTAAAGTTGCTCCTCGCATTCCTAAGGGAGTCCTTAAGCATTCAGGGCACAATCCTAATGCTCGAGCCACCCAGAACTATTCTATTGTCGAGGATTTGGGCCACATTCCTTGTGTGATGTCTACACTCGAAGTACTTTAGAGTTGTCCTTCGCAAAGGAAAGCTTTTCTTTTTTCCCTTGGTGTTAACAATGATGATTCTTCCTCTGTCATCAAATTTGAAACCATGGGACTACAGCCTCGCTTGCCTTACTATGTGTCTCTCTTGATTCATGTAGAATGTCTTAATAAGACCATCAAATGCACTGTGATTGATGAAGGCGCTGCTGCTTCTGTGATGTCTTTGGCATGTTGGAAGGGTTTGGGTTCCCCCGAGTTGTCTAAATTTGCTACCATGTTGATTGTGTTTGATGGTAGATCATTTTGGCTGCATGACATTCTTCCTTCTCTTAAGGTCCATTTGGGAGGGAAGACCGTCACGATCGAGGTCGAGGTGGTTGATGTGCCCCTTGACTACAATCTGTTACTAGGTAGGAATTGGATGTACGATATGCAAGCCATAGCTTCTTCTCTATTTCGAGTTGTATGCTTTCCATTTAATGGGAATATAGTTACGATTGATCAGATGTCATTCAAGAATCCATGTATTACTGCATCTTTGAGATATTCTATCATGATTGTCGCGCACTCTTAGCCGGCAACTGGGAGTGTGGGTGTCGGCATGTACCCATCCCTTATGGGATCATTTAGTTGTCCTGCACCTGTTCTTATGATATGGTCTACTTTCGGCGAGGCTTCATCGTCATTGTATTTGGTGTCTTTTCGCACCACTCATATGGAAGATCCTTGGATTCTTCCTACATCGAGTCCTTCAAGTGAGCCCATTGAAACGGACGTGCCATTGCCTGCAACTATGATAGCATATCAAGCTAATCTTGAATGTGTTGTAGAGCCTAGTCCTTCCTCTTCATGGATAGAGGAGGAGGACCCATATGTGATGTCTGCATGGGTAGTTCAGTATTCTCATGCACATGACTTCTTTGATAGTGTTTTTCCTTTAAATGAAGCTATTATTGAGGCTATATCTAGGGTTGAGCCACCTTGGGAAGAGTTGCATCATATATCTTACTTCCTTCCCGAGCTTGACCGTTTGGAGTGTGAGGACTTAAGGGAGGTTCTTAGTGAGAGAATTGGTAGTCTCATGGTTCCATTAAGCTCTCTTGGTCCGATGGCTAATGGAAACATGGAAAATATATCTCCTACCATTCCTATAAATATCTCTCGCGATCCTGGCAAGATTGAGAATGTATATATTGGGGAAGAATGTTCCCATGCTGAGATTCAAGAGTATATTGAGCTGTTCAAAGAATTTTGTGATGTATTTTCTTGGTCATATGAGGAAATTCCAGGTATCAACCCTCACATTGTTGAGCATGAAATTAAAACTTCTCCCAATGCTAAACCTATTCGACAACGCTTGCGTGCGGTGAATCCTAGGAAAGCACCCACGATTAAGGCTTAGATAGAAAAGCTGTTGAACGTCAGTTTTATCTATCTCATTCCCTTGACGGAGTGGGTTTCAAACCCCATTCTGGTTGATAAGAAGCAGGGAATGATCCGTATATGCACTGATTTCTGTGACTTGAATTGTGCCTATCCTAAGGATAATTTTCCCACACCATTTATTGATCAAATTTTGGATGAGTGCGCAGGAAGCAAGGTATTTTCCTTTATGGATGGCTTTTCCAGATACAATTAGATACAGATCAAACCTGAGGACTAACATAATATTTCCTTTATTTGTCCTTGGGGTACCTTTGCATATCGGAAGATGCCTTTCGTCCTTAAAAATGCTGGATCCACTTTTCAGTGGGCTATGACCTTGATCTTCCATGATCTCAAATCGATTATTGAAGTCTTTTTGGATGACCTTGCTGCTCATTCTCGTCAGAGGATGCGTCATTCCTACCATTTGAGATTAGTGTTTGAAAGGTGCCTCCATTATTTGGTCCAATTAAATCCTCATAGATGCATCTTTTGTGTGAAGTCTGGTCGGTTATTAGGATTCATTGTCTCCAAGGAGGGTATAAGAGTCGACCCTTTGAAGGTTGAGGCAATACTTCAATTGTCTCCCCCGAGAAACATTAGACATATTCAATGTTTACAAGGCATGGAAAACTTATTATGGAGATTCGTTGTGAACTTTGCCAATTTGACTAGAGGCTTTATGCGTCTTTTGAAGAAGGACACTACCTTTTGCTGGGATGAGCGAGCCCAGGAGTCCTTTGATGCGCTTAAGCGAGCCTTAGCATTGGCCTCGGTGATTAGTCCAATCTACTATAGTTGTGATTTTCTTCTTTACGTGGCCGCGTCCATGGAGACGATTGGTATGGTTTTGGTTCAAGAGGATGAGGAGCTCCAAGATCATGTCATATATTATCTGAGCCAAAACCTTATAGATGCGGAAATCTGTTATTACCATGTGGAGAAGCTTGCCTTAGCTACCATTCATGCAGTTCAAAGATTGAGACACTATATTCTCCCTCGCCAGACCTTGGTGGTAGCCCATGTCAATCCATTTCAGTTCATACTCACTGGAAGGATGATAGGGGGAAAGTATAATAAGTGGATTGTCATATTGCAAGAATTTGATCTCGAGTTTGTTTCAGCAAAATCAAAGAAATCATTGATTTTTGCGGAGCTTATATCTGATTTCCTGAGCAAGGAGGAGGAGGAGGCTTGTGAAGATACGTTTGTCGATGATCACATATTCTTGATCTCAACTTTGGATCCATGGTATGGGGATATTATCATATATTTACAAACATTGAAGGTCCTTACTCACCTTTCATGAGATGAACGACGATGATTACGTAACGTATCCAAGAATTACCTCATAGTGGATAACACATTGTACCGCCATGGTGTAGATTCCATTTTACATTGTTGTTTAACTCATGAGGAGGTTGAGCTTGTGCTGAATGATTACCATGGAGGGGCGTGTGGTGGTCATTTATCTAGGATTTCTATAGCCCAAAAAATCTTGAGAGCGGGTTATTTTTGGCCATCGATCTTTAAATATTGTGTTAATGTGGTCAAGAAGTGCCACCCTTGCCAAGTGTTTGCACGCAATATGCTCTCACATCCTTCCCTGTTACATACTATTATCACCGGTGGTCCCTTCACTAAGTGGGGGCTTGATTTCATGGATTGCAACCCAGATTCAGCTGGGGGACATCATCATATTATCGTGGCTGTTGACTATTTCATGAAATGGACTGAGGCTATGCCCATGATTAAATCTGATGGTGAGACAGCCACACATTTCATATTCAACTAGATCATTACTCAGTTCGGTATTTCGAAAGAGCTTGTCACTGACCATGGTAGGAACTTTCAGAATCAGATGATGGAAGAGTTGAACTCGAAGTTAGGGTATAAGCAGGAGCATTCTTCTTTTTACTACCCTCAAGCAAATGGACAGGTTGAAGCAGTGAACAAATCACTAAAGTACATTCTCCAATGAACCATCGCACAAAGCAAGACCAATTGGCATATCATGTTATATCCTACTTTATGGGATTATAGGACCGCGGTCATCACTGCCACCAATTTTTCTCCATATCAACTTATACATGGAGTGGAGTCGATATTGTCGGTTGAGTGCGAAATCCCTTCTTTGAAGCTAGCCATAGAGCTCTTACCCGACACTTCCCCATTGGAGGAATGTTTGGTACATTTGGAGTAGCTTGATGAGCAGCGCCGAGATGCTTTAGTGGCTCTAGAAGTGAATATGTGTTGTGTTAAGGTCCAATATGAAAAATCTATCCGTCCAACGAATTTTAGTGAAGGAGATTTGGTCCTTTTGTGGGACCAAGCTAAAGAACCCTTGGGGGCAGGAAAATTCAACCCCATGTGGCATGGTCCTTACGTGGTTAGATGTGTGTTAGAGAAGGGTGCTTATGAGCTAGTAGATTACAAGGGGATGACCTTGGCAGAGCATAGAAATGGGCTCTATCTTAAAAAGTACTATGTATGATTTTCATCCAGGGCTAACTATTGTATATTATTGTATAGCATTTTGCATAGTTAGGTTTTTCTTATGGTGATCGGGTTTGTTGATTAGCTTCTGTTTCTTATGGAAAATGTCAATGGAGTCTTCCATCTATATAGGATTCGCGGATGGTGCAAGCCATCACACTCAACACTCAGCCTCTGCTGCTTGGGTGATTTATACTCCTATGGGTCAGGTATTGTCTTCAGGAGGTGTATGTTTACGACCCTCTTCAAACAATGTTGCTGAATATAGTTCCGTTGTCGTGCTTCTACGGGATGCCATTTCACATGGTGTTCTATCTCTTGAGATATGTCTTGATTCAGAGTTAGTAGTGTCACAACTTAATGGCTTGTATCATGTTGGAGATCCAACATTATTACGGATATTCTTACGTGTGAGATTGTTAGAACGACAATTTGACAACATAACATACATACATGTTCCAAGAATTTATAATCAAGTTGCTAACTCATATGCTAACTATGTGTTAGATTGGAATTTGTTTCATAGATAATAAGCTCATCAGAAACATACATTTTTACACATGTAAATAAATAAACCGATCATCATAAAAGTTTTTCATTAAACATGCAAAATGTGACAATACATAGTGTCATAATACAAAAAAGAGGCTTCCGAGCCACCAAAATATAAATACACGGTAGTAAAAAATGTATCACTCCCATGTATATAAGCCTGGGGAGGAGGAGGGGGGTTCTGATTATGGAATATCACCATGACTCTAGCTAGCCATCGAAACAACCGAACCCATGCTCATGGCACACCCACCACCTGACGCTGCATGGCCTCAGGCAGGTCCTCGACCTATGCCATGGGTACCCTATGTGTCAGCCACATGAAGTTGGTATTAATGCTTTGGAGCGTCCACTCCACATCCACACCCCTAATGTCATCTCCTCTTCCCCTCTATCTATGACAAGGGAAGCCTTCAGGATACCATGGTCCTACATTTGCATACATATGACAGGATGTCACTATGTGTTTTCACGCAAAAATATGTCTTTTTGATTCCATATATCAAAAAACACAATTTTTTTTTAAAAGAGGGTTGGGATTCATTACAAATGTCATCGTATTCCAATCCTAGTGGTAGTGGCATGTCGAGGTCTCCACAAAAATATATCCCCGCATAGGGGTAATCATTGATGGCAACTATCTGCCGTCGCCACCATGGAAAAAATCAGTTGGATAGGGGTTGGACACCCTACCTACACCTAGTCCATGCATCGCATCTGCCCAATGTCATTGGGCCAGATCTCGAACCCCATGAAGAGGAACATCAACTCTAGGGATCAATCCCAGAACACGCTCAAAGAAAAACGTGCTTAGTATGCTACTAAAACTAAAGTTTCGTACTTTTCCCATCTTGCACTTGCTGAGTTAGTGCTTCATGTTTCTCAATAGTGTAGTGCTCCAATCATAAACCATGGGTCTCATACACTCCACTACAAATAACATCAGGCGTCGCGAGGCCTGGTGGAGTGAGGCTAGCCCTGCTATCCTGCCCAGTGTCAGTAGTATGGCCTTTAGGCCTAGCACTTGAATGGAGTTAGTTGGGATCTGATTCCCGACCTTCTCCATGTCCAGATAGCAATACACTGCTATGTACTCATCTATGGTGAGGCCACCTCTAGGCCCGCGAGAACATAGGTTCACCACTCCCCCTCATTGGGACAATCCAGTAATGAAGTATAAGTCCTCCACTTTTGTGGTGAGGGACATCCCGTTGATTTGTAATTACTCTGAGTCAGGATCCTAGTAGTCTACTAGCATCTACAGCAGTCTTGGTTTTTCCCTTAAGCCACCAGGACACCAAAAATTGTAGATCCCACATGCATGAAGAGCCTGTTGTGCCATTAGATCACCCCGTACTGCTTCTTCTACATCCCTGTGCTCATGTTCCCTCCATTATAGAACCATCCTGCACATTTAATTCAAGTTTGGGTCATTAGAAGTCTGAGAAAAACTTGAACACGACCGCATACACGATTGTTGGCTAAACAACCGCGTATGTACATGACTTTGAGGGATTTTTCTATCTATATCTATCCCTATACGTGGAAAAATCCTCGATTTCCATGTGGGCCGTGGAGCATACTTTAGGGTGGCCTAGAAATCAAATTAGACCATGGAAAAATGAAACATTTACATGAAAATGAAAGAGCAGGGCATGGGAAATTACCTGGAAAAAATGGTGTCGGATTCCACCTGCTGGATCTCCCGGAATTCATGTTTGAAGTTCTGAGCTCAATTGGGTAAAAATTTCAAATTTTATATAATGTTTTGAATTTTTCACTATTTATAGAAATTTTTCAAATTTTTGAAAATTTTACCCCTTTTTCTATAGTTTTGGACCATTTCTGACCCTTTTGGACCATTTTTGACTAATATATGATGTAGGAGACCGTTTTGACCGTTGTTTTGACCTGTTTGTGCTGACTTTAGGTATCATGTTTAAACTCGCATATAGGTTAGGTTTCACCTCCATTTGCATTTTTCATGACCTTATGACCATTTCATTATAACCGTAGGTACAAACCCATTCTATCTTGTCACAGAATCTTCTTGCTGTTTTAGAAGTGGCATGATTAGAATGGTAGAGCTTGACCTTACATGGGTACCCTAGTTAGCTCCTTATTTGCATTTGGTGCCCATGCCAACAGTTTGTTCTATAGGGTGTGGGAGTCCATTGTATAGTATTGCCATGACATTTCACAAGAGCCTCATACTCCTCTTGATCTTTTCCTGTCCAGTTTCCCCCGTAATCACTTATGTCAAGTTGTAATTGCATTATTATGAGCTTTGCCTGCCTCATTGAGCCTTATGTCAGCTTCCCTGACTTTGAGTAGCAGCCATATAGCCCAAGCTTGTCTCATGTCTAGCCACGCAGAGCCATTTTATATATCCTTTGTAGCTTGATTCCCTTTTCTTACAGGGAGGGGCTTTCCCCCGAGTGTCACTATCCTACACATGTGTCCTTGCATTGAGCATAGGTATGTTCCACTACTTGGAACTAGTTTGTTTTCCCATTTGACACTCGTCTCCTCCTAGTCTATAGCTTTAAAGCAATTTTATTCTTTTTCAAGCTTTTGAAATATTTGAAAAAGTCTAAAAAAATTAAAAAACCAAAAAGCTGGACAAGAAAAGATGTTATCTTTGGCAGCAGTCAATTCGTGTCGCCTTTGAATAGAGCACTGTATATTACATCCATTGGTTGGGTTAATAGTTTGACTTTAGGAGCTGTACTCATTTATTTGAGTTTATCTCCACTAACTGGTTAAGCTTCCAGTCCCTATGGAGCCTCTGTCGATGCCTCCTGTGTCACAAAGATGTCCCAGTTTTGCATATCGAGTCTATGCTACCTACATTCAGTCACCATTCACCTTTATGCTCTTGTTTGAAGGAAGTTGAAACCCGAGTCGGCCATTCCTCAGTTATCTTGACTTTGCATGCCGGCCATTCCTGGTATAGTTACTGGTTCGTGTACCTTATGATCGAGTCCTTCCACATTATACAACTTTGCTGAGCATATTGTGTTGGATGATGGGGGATGCCTTAATTCCCTCCTTCCAGTGGATTTCATCCCATCGAATTCAGATCATTTATTATGGGATAGGAATCTAGAGTCATTTTTGAGTGCCTTGAGACTTGCAGTCATCAATGGTAGGTTCTCTCGCCATAGACAATTTTTTGGGAATACATCAATGTCCCCTGATCGATGATTCACTCAAGTGTTTGACCTCAAACACATTTATTCAAACTTGTTAGTTTTCACTCTAGTACCTTGATTCCCACTTTCATTATCGGTGGGTGATCTCGCATTTGTTAACGGTATACATCAATGACCGGTAATCAGATGATGGACTACTATGTTCGACCTCAACACCTCTATTCACATAGTAGGACATGTACTCGTAGTGGTTTGTGTAGAGCACCTTCCAGACTGGTGGCATATCTTATATGCTACCTCCTTGATCATGCCAGTGTTCATGAGATTTCAGCTCTCATGACTTGATTCCAGTATATGTCAGACATTTCTAGCCATTATGGAGATCTTGATCCATTATATATCTTTAGTCTTCATGGAGATCATGATCCTTTGTATATCTTCATCATGGAGATTATGATCTATTTATATTGTACGTGGCGATGACCACATATGTCATATTGTATCATGCCTATTCATGGCCATTGTACTCTTATGTATCCAGGACTGTTATATGTATTTGCAGTTATGTGTAGAGTTGTATCATTGTATAGTGCTGATTTGATGGCTGGTTCTTCCACTAGGTTCTTCATCACTTCACTTCTGGGATGGACTTATAATGTATTTCGGCCACTGTATGACCCCTCTAACCTCACACATTAGGGAGCATCTGTTATAGCTGATTTTACCACACATGGTGAATCACACTTTTATGGCCTTCCCTGTCCCTCTACAGACTCCATAGACCCCATGGACCATTTTTGTTCCTTTGATGTTTCCAAGATCATCCCTAAAAACATGCCAAAATTACCATACGCGACTTTTAAACCCTTTCTCGCGTATATACGCAGGTTTGGCCCCTAAAACCGCATACATCGGGATGTGTGCAAAAGGCAAAATTATTTTGGAGTTTTCCTTGATGTGGATCTGACTCACTTGTCTCCTGGCCTTCCATATGCCTTGAGATCGCTTAGATTCGACCTTTCATTACCCCATTGAAGATCTATATCCGGGAACCCTTTGGATACATTGAAGGCATGAGGAATTGGGAGCAAGAGAACTATAGTCCATTGTTTCTAGAGCTTATACTTGAGTCTGCATCCCTTTGTCCCTTGGAGAAATTTTGTGTTCTTCCCAATATTTCCCTTTGCTTGTGAGCTTGCTATCGAGAGATGGAGGATTGAAGTGGTGGAGGCCCAAGTGGGGGACTCAGTTTCTCCAATTTGCAGACGTGCCGACAAAGGTTGTCTCTATTGTAATCTCTATTTTATATTAATAGAAATATCTTTTCCTATCCAATAATGTGTATTTGAATGAATATTTGATCCATGGATGATGTCAAAACCCCGTTTTTTTCACAAAAAATAATTTTTTTTATACAACATAAATTGTTTATAGTCACTGTTTGTTAACTGCTAGAGGTTAACAGATAAATGAAACAGTTAACCAACTAAAGATTAACTTGAACCCATATAAATTAAAACTATTTTTATATCAATATATGATGTGAATAATCTGCATTCAGTTGTTTTTAGCCACACTGATAGCTTTGATTTTATCAAGTAGGTGAGAAGTTGCTTTCTATTTGGGGCTTACTTAGCGATTGCTAACTTATCTGGAAATTTGGATCTTATAGGTTTGACATGTAATTTTTGAACCATTAAGAGTTTATTAAGGCGTTAATCTAGATATACTTCTTTTAGCATAATATACTGCTAGAGTAAAAGTTTGCTTAATAGAATGCAAGAGTACTATAAGGTAAAGTAATGTTTCTTTTACTTGTTTTGCAATAGTGATAGTATTTTAAATTCATTTTGTTATGATCAGTATCTTTACCCTACTGATTGTTGATTATCAGAATGTCTGGTACGTTAGATAAATTTTCTTTTCCTCTTTACACTAAGTTATTTCCAGTTCTTAATAGAGCTCAATATTTAGTATACCAATACTCTTATTGAAGTAAAAGTTTATTGCTGTTGCTATTTATGAAATGTACAACACTGCTTATAAGTATGGAAACATACCTAAGGCCTTCCAAGAAACAAGCTTATATAGAACTCTTAGCTTTATCTTTTATTAAGCTTCAGTAGAGGAAGTTTATCAGCTTATTAATGCATTGTATTTATAAATGATCATTTGTGTAAATGTCGACTAGTTGTGATTTCTAACTTCCAAACTTCTTCGTGACATAAGTAGTGTGACGAAATTACATTGTCATTGTATTTATTTATAAATAATAATGAAACTATATGTATTCTTAGATAGTTTTTACTATCCTTTACTACCAAGACTAATCTAGCCTTGATTGAATTCATTTGGAGCATTGCGTACTTATGGAGACCAAAGGATTACAACTTCCATGAAGTTTACGTTACTCTTAGTACTATAGACTTCATACCACAATAAGAATTTATTCTAGAGTGTAAATACTTTTTATATACACACATTGATTTATAAATTCAATTCTCACCATTAGTGTTTACATATAGACTAGTTCTAATAACATAGTCCTTCAATGTAATATTTGAATCAATGATTATTATTAGGATTATTAACTTGTACTTAAGGGATTATACCCTACTAGGGATCTCTCCATAGTTGTTATTTTTCCATCGAAGATTTCAATGTTTACATATATCAAGGTTAAAGATACAATGTATGATTTGGTTCGTTACCAACGAAGGTTCCAAAGTTTATAATAAACAAGGGTTTAATGATACCATAGTAATCTCATGCTCCAACGTTGTTTGACTTAATGTTTATCATTGAAATAATATGTATTGACTTTGTATAATATATATTATCATTGTGATCGTTGTATGAATTTTTAACAATAATTTGGATCCGACAGTGCAGTGGAGACTATACAACTCAACCCACTGTGAACTGGAATAATTTGGTGGGCATGTGGATTGTTCTCCATCGTGCAATGCATTACTTAAAAGCCTCCAACACAACCCTAACTGCTCATTCCTTGTCGAGGGTTTTGGTCTTTGCTCTGTCTGGTTTACTATGGCCATGAGGGCTCACTTGTGCTCGTCTCCAACTCCAGTGTCTGTGTAATGAAGCATTGCCACTCTAGTGTGGTGTGGGAGAGATACATAGTTCTCGTTTGGTTTTCCTTCTACATGCAAAAATTTGCTATGCGTGTAGCTGTTCTCTGTCATTAGTTTTTAGTACTGTTTCCTTTCGTGGCCAGTGCCAAAGCTTACTCCTATTCGTGGTGTAGAATGTATGGTGAGTTTCGTCGCCTTTGTCACTGGTGAGCACGAGGGTTGTTCTTCTCATGGTGTGAGTCCAAATCCTCCTTGACTTCCGAATATTTCACAATCAGGTAAGAGTTTATTTTACAATCATTGTAAGTTCTAAATTACAGTAATAGTTATATTTATAGAATAATTGGCATCTAACTAAAACCCTTGAGTTTACTTACAGGTTGTAGTTTTCCCTTTCACTTGGCAAAACCCTTCTCCAAGTTTGGATTTATAGCAAAACCTACAGGTAAACCCCGGTTATAATGTGGCTCATTCCTGCTTTTACAGATTAGGGGAAAAGGGTTTCGGTTGGAGAAGTAATTCGACCTTGGTTCCTTTGGTGTTTTTAGATGTTTAGATCAATTGATATTAAGTATTTTTGGTTATTAAGCCCTTGCTTATAGCAGGGTTACTTCGGCCTTGATGGCGTGACTTGTATTGACTGCTCTCGACCTATTAACAGGTTTTATAGGCCTATGGATACATAATGATATACTCTGTTTCTTAATAGGTGGGGGTTCTCCCGTGTTCATGGTTTTAATGGTCCTCTATTTCGAATATATTAATAAAATATGCACTATTTTATAATAGTTATTACTGTAATGAAGTTTCTATAAGTTGATCGTTGTTTTGTTTTTCGAACCCTCGCCACGATGCTGGGTACACCGGCCTTGAGTTGGGTGAAATAAATTTGTTATATCTTAAGCCTTTTGGCCTGATGGAGTAATACACTTGGTTTAAAGGGTTTCTTTTTAGCTTCGAGCTCTGTCTTGATTATGAAATGGTTTTAAAAGGATTTTTAATAATTTAAAGCTTTGTCTTGTTTATACATCAGTTATATAACGTGTAAGTTAATACTCTGTGAATTTTGGGTCTTCCCTTCCTCGACTATTAATAATGGTAATTATTTGTTTTAATATTTTCTCATAAATAATTAAATATAATGTGAAGACTGTCTATTCAGTCGTAAGGTGAATTTTAAATGTTTATACTTTTAAACTCGGATAAAAACCTAGAGTTACTGTAAAAGAATCCTTAGATAAATATATTCTTAAAATTTATCATATGTATTTGTTTATGTTTACCTATTTTATGTTGTTAGAATAGTTCTTATATTGTTTATCCTGTTTAAGTATTTTCTTTTCTTTTAAATTAAAGAGTTATAAAAATACTGTAAGTTCTTAGCTTATTTCTATTTACTGCTTATTTTTAAATTCTTAACTGTTTACTGCTCTATTAATTAGTAAGGATTCAGAGTTATGTAATAATTAAAACAATAACTCTGTAATCCTTGATTATCTCAGTTTACTTTTTAAAAATTAAATACTTTTTAATATTATCCTATTTAGTTTATAATAAGTATCAGTCTTAGATTTAGTTGATATCATTAGAAAATAAACTATGTAATTAGTGGCTTGTTTATTTACTTAACTGTATGTAAAGATTGTGACTCTAATGTAATTTTTTTGTTGCATTTCATTCAGTTACTAAGTGAAAACAAAAGAATATAAACCTATCTTAACACAGTTAAACCTCCATAATATTTTGACTTGAATAAAGTTACTCTAATGTCTGTAAATCCACAATCTTATCTACTAAGATATTCTCTTATCTTCTTAAACGTTCCACCTATGCTAGAGTACTTCTATTTCTTTTCCAATATGTTTACATTAATAAGCTTGTTAAAACCATAAACATAAATAATCAGATCACTGTTCTTTTTAATAATAACCTACATACTGAAATAAATTACTTTGCTAACTACGAAATGCAGAACCATATCTATTATATCCAATATCTTAACATTTTCTTCCATCTACTGTAAATATTCTATCTGTGCTGGAGTACTTCCTGGTCCTTCCAGGTGTGGAAAAACACAGACTAGAAATTATTTTCCATTCTAAGACATTAAAACAAAATAATGTAGAACCTGATTAGGATAGATGGCAACAGTGTTAGGACGCCGTTTCTCCCTACCAAACTCCTGGTGAGCGCTCAAACAACGCTTCCTCAAGACCCCCGAGCCTATTCTTGGTCTTCTTGGTTGAGAATTGGTGGAGCATGCAAATAGTAGACTAGTCCAATAAATCAATAAAACACCCTGCACTCAGCAGTAAGATGTTTCATCTTAAAAGCTGCACTAGGTCACTCAACAGTTATTTCCTCAAACTCTTTCCACAATTCCCTTCCATTGAATTTTTCTGAAGTACTTTCACCTGAATGATCACTTCTCTAGAATGAGCAGCCCTAGCTCTCTTCAATGGGAATTTTTATAAAGATTGCCTAGGTCTTTTGGGTCAGTTGTCATTAATTGAGCCACCTGCTCTGATTCCACTTTCTTGGGGAATCATGACCCCAAATGTAGGGAGGTTGCCACCTGCAACAATTGGAAGTGGTTTGAGGATGCTGCCACATGTTAGTTTTCTCTCCACCTAGTCTCCTCCACCAATTTGACCAGTAAACACTCTTTTAATAGCTCTCCTAAGCTGTTGTCTCCTCCTTTATTCATTTATAATTAAAATATTCAGAATTACATTAAATATCCTTGACTTTGCTGAGTCATGAATTACAACTTAGCATAAAATTTAACATATTTTCCTGAAATAATATCAAATAATATATAATTGTCTTTGCAAAATTGGGGCATGTGACATACACACCCCATTAGAGCATAACATCGTCCTCGTTGTTATTTATTCTTCATCCTCAGAATTCCCCTGGAATAGAATTGGATATGTATCTCGCATATTACTTTCCAATTCCCTGGTGGCTTCCTCTAGACTAAGGTGCTTCCATTGCACCTTCACCTGACCAATGGTGCAATTCCGAAGTGTGATATCCCTCTGCCCAAGGATACAGCTCGGTTCCACTAGAAAATATCCTTCTGGTTCCACCTGTACATAATTCCAGTTAACAACATGAGTAGCATCATGAACATATTTCGTTAATACAGAAATGTGAAAAACATTATGTACTCTTAAATTTGGTGGTAATGCTAATTGATAAGCTACTTGTCCAATCCTGGACAATATTTCAAATGGACCATAGTAACAAGGTGCTAGTTTTGCACAACTTCCCAATCTCAGAGAGCTCTTTTTGGGCCTCACCTTGATGAACACATGTTCACTTACCTGAAACTCTGGAGTTCTTTTAAGGTCTGCTTGACTTTTCTGTTGATCCTATGCAATTTTTAGATTACCTTGTACTTGATTTACAATTTATTCCATTTCCTTTAATAGTTTAGGGCCTAATACTGATCTTTCCACCAGATTACTCCAGGAGATAGGAGTGTTACATTTCCTTCCGTACAAGATTTCGAAAGGACTAAATTTGGTTGACGCTTGATAATTATTATTATAAGCAAATTCTACCAAATGCAAATAATCCTCCCATTTACCTGGTTGGTCTTTCACATACATTCTTAATAAATATTCTAGTACTTGGTTTACTCTTTCAGTCTGTCCATCTGTTTGAGGATGGAATGAAGTACTAAAATTTAATGTAGTGTTTAATCCTTTAAACAAATATTTCCAAAAGTTACCTGTAAATTTAGGATCTCTATCTGAGATTATAACTTTCGGTATTCCATGCAGTCAGAAAATTTGTTTTTAGAAAGATATCAACTATGTTTGCAGCTTTATATGTAGTTTTAACAGGTATAAAGTGGGCTGATTTACTTAATTTATCGACCACTACCATGATAGAATCATTTAAATTCTGATTTTTTGGTAGTCTAGTAATAAAATCGAGACTAATTATCTCCCATTTCCAGCTGGGTGTTGATGTTCAATTTTCACCTGCTGACATTCAAAACACCTAGCGATGTACTCTTCCAGTTCAGTCTTTATGTTTGGCCAAAAATATTCTTTTCTTAACATAGTTATAGTCTTTTGATAGCCTGGATGACCTGAATATGGAATTTTATGGATTTAATCTAAAATTAATAGCTTAACTTTAGGTATATTAGGTACATACATTCTATCTTTATACAATAAAAATCCTTTTTCATTCAAAATGTACCCTTTACTTAAGCTTTCTGTTGGATTTTCTTTTGCTTTAGCTTGTAAGTTTTGGTAAATTTCATCTTGTTCTATCCCTGCTTTAAGTTGTTCATCTAGATCTATTGTATAAGTGCTGATAACTGCTGTGAAGTTCAGCCTTGCATTCCTACTTATGCATCAGTAACTTTATTTTCTTTACCTTTAATGTGCTGAATTTCGAAGTCATACTCACTTAGGAAAGCTAGCCACCTAGCTTGTCTGGCATTTAGATTAGGTTGGTCTAACAGATATTTTAGTCCTTTATTATCAGTCATTAAAATAATTTTTCTGTCAATTAGGTGATGACGCCACATCTTTAGAGCATGTATAACAACAGCTAATTCTAGATCATAAGTTGCATAATTATTTTCATGAATTTTTAATTTCCTACACTCATAGGCAATAACATGCCCTTCTTGAGTTAGAACACTGCCTAGACCATCATTGCAGGTGTCAGTGCACACTACAAATTCTTTATTTGGATCAGCTATTCTTAGAATAGGTGCGTTGGTCAATAAAGTTTTTAACCTTTTAAATCTTTCCTCGCATTTCTAGTTCCAATCAAATTTCTTTCCTTTCTTCTGCAAAGAATTTATCAGATTTGCAATTCTCGAAAAATATTCAATGAACCTCCGGTAATAACCGGTAATTCCCATGAAGGATCGAACATCAGTTACATCCTTAGGAACCGACCAATCTTTGATCGCCTTTATCTTTTTGGGATCTACTGAAATCCCTTCCTTAGTCACCACATGTCCTAAGTACTAAATCTTATCTTTGAAGAAATCACATTTACTAAACTTTGCAAAGAGTTGATGATCTTGTAGCTCTTGCAAAACAATTTTTAAATGTTCTTTATGTTCTTCTTCAGTTTTTGAATAGATTAATATATCGTCGATAAACATGACTACAAACTTATCTAGATACTTATGCATAAAATTGTTCATTAAACACATAAAAATAGCTAGGGCATTAGTAAGCCTGAATGGCATGACGAGAAAATCGTAATGGCCATATCGAGTTCTAAAAGATGTTTTAAAGATGTCTTCATCTTTAATCTTAACTTGATGATATCCAGACCTTAAATCAATTTTCAAAAACATCGTGTCTCCACGTAGTTGATGTTACGGAGAGAAATTCCTATGGCTTGGGGTACCACAACAGACAGCTTTGACTCTAGAAATCAATATTTCCCAATATGCAATAGAAATAAAATGTCTAACACTAAAGGATCAGACCTCGTACCTTATTCTGGACGGTTGAAGAAGATCCCCGTTAAGCTTTCCAATCTTCAGCTTGAATTGATATAATACTTCCTCAACAACAAGTAAACAATACAAGCATACTATATATCATGGTGTTATATCTATTCTAGCATATATAATCAATAATGTAAAAGCATTTGACATATTCCAATGGATACAATATTCAATCAAATACACATCATTGGACAAGGAAAGATAGTTCTTATTAATATAAATCAGAGATTACAAGATAGATACAACCTCTGACGGCACGTCTGCGAATTGGAGAAAATGAATCCCCCACTTGGGCCTCCACCACCTCAATCCTCCATCTCACGATAGCAAGCTCACTAGCAAAGGGCAAGATTGGGAAGAACACAACAGTGCTCCAAATGGACAAAGGGATGTAGACTCAAGCATAAATTCCGGCAAAAATGGACTATAGTTTCGTTGCTTTCAATCTCTCTATATGCCTTCAATGTACCAAGGGGTTCCTTATATAGCTTCACAAGGGATAATGAAGGGTTGAATCCGAGCGATCTCAAGGCATATGGAAGGCCAGGAGTCAAATGAGTCGGATCCATGTCAAGGATAACTCCAAAAAGGATTTGGACTATGCACACATCCCGATGTACGCGGTTATATAGGTCAAACCCACATATGTACGTGGTTATCAGGGAAAAATCCGCGTATATCATCTTTTATATAGTTTTAGGGATGATCAAGGAAACATCAAAGGATAAAATATGGTCCATGGGGTCTAAAGAGTCTGCAGCGGGACAGGGGAAGGCCATACAAAGTGTGATTCACCTAGAGTGGTGAAATCCGCTATAACAGTTGATCAAACAGATCATCTATGCAAGGCAATGGGTATCAATTTTTAATGGTCATCTTATTCAACTAATGGTAATCTATGCAAAGTCGCATGGTTCCATCCTTTTTCTTAACGAAGATGACAGGTGCCCCCCGGGGAGACACACTAGCTCGAATATACTTTTTGTCAATAAGTTATTTTAATTGTGACTTTAATTCATTAAGTTGAAGTATATTCATTCAATAAGGGGCATTTGAGCTGGGTACCAGCTCAATGGTAAATTCTAGTTCCCCCTTTGAAGGTAATCCCAGAATTTCTTTTGGAAATACATCAGCATACTCTCTTAAAACTGGTATGTCCTCCAATTTGAGTTTGTTTATTTTATTTAGATTCTCCTCATCAGTTATTTTTACTGCATAAGCTTCACAACCCTTCTTAACAGCTCTCTTAAGCTGCAAAGTAGAAATCTTCCTTATGGTTGTTTTTCTAGGGATCCCCTTTACACTTGTTGGTTTTCCATCATTGTTTATACACATAAAGGTTTTATCATAACAATTTAAAATTACCCTATGTTGTTCTAACCAATCCATACTGATGACTAAGTCATAAGAACCAAGAGGTAATATATTAAGCTTTACAACAGTTTCAAATTGATCCATAAATATTGTACATTCTTTTAGAAAACAAATTACCTTCCTTTTAGCACTAGTGGCTAACTGAACCAACCAAGAATTTTCAAAATTTTCAACAGGCAACTTACATTTTTCTACCATTTTAGGTGAAATATAAATGATACTAACTCCTGGATCAATTAAAATAGTTATAG
The DNA here is from genome assembly GCA_001517045.1 of Pseudotsuga menziesii. Taxonomy (NCBI): domain Eukaryota; kingdom Viridiplantae; phylum Streptophyta; class Pinopsida; order Pinales; family Pinaceae; genus Pseudotsuga; species Pseudotsuga menziesii. The sequence continues at coordinate 45,135 of LPNX010835715.1, forward strand.
GGGTTTGGTTTATCATACCTTCTTCTTCCACCATGGAATTTTGATATTCTACTTGTTGATTCTCCAAGGCTGCATTGATTCTGGGCATAGTCCTCACTAAATCTCCAACAGTAATTTCCTCCTGTATGGTATGAATATTACTGACAATATTTTTCTGATTAGGATAGACTGAGGCATAATGTGGGCCATTACACTCCCAGCACTTTATAGGTTCTTTGCGTTCAAAGTTCTTAGTGTAATTACCATGGTTATTAGCATATTCTTTACCCTTTGAGTTGTTATGATTACCTAGTGAATTATTCTTATTCCCTTGGAAATTCTTGTCAGCAAAATTTCTAGCCTTATTGTTTTTAGAATTCCTGTTGGGCACAAATTCTTTCTTCTTTTGATCATAATGGTTATTATTCTTCTTGGCCTTCCAGTTGGCCATGCTTTCCTTCTTCCGATTCTGTTCGTAACATAATTTGGCTTTCCTCATAGCTTCTTCCAGAGTTTTTGGATTGTCATACTCAATCCTGTCCTTAATATGATAAGGTAGACAACTGAGGAATCGTTGTAACTTTGGTTTTTCATATAGAAGGTATGGCACATACCTAAGCAGACTTGAAAGCTCACTGTTTAGATCTTTCATAGTCATTGAACCTAATTTAAGATCATAGAATTATTTTGCTCTCTCTTCATAGTACTGCTCAGACAAAAATTTCTTTTTAAAGTACCTCTTGAAGGTACTCCAATTTACGTTCTTCTCTTTTATTCCCTTCACTCTCTTCAAGTCCTGCCACCAAATATCAGCCTTTCCTGAGAGATTGTAGATAGCCATTCTAGCCTTTAATTGGTTAGAATAGTTATAAATATGGAAGTGCTTCTTCATTCTAGATAAACAGAATTCTGCTTCCTCCCCCTTCTTAGTCTCTCCATTGAATGTTGGTGGTTTAATCTTTTTAAACTCCCTAGAAAATTCCTCATAGGGTTTATATTTTCTCTTTTTAGCATAATGATTGTCATCACTACTGTCACTAGTGGAGTGAAATTTACGTTGATCACCAAACACCTCTGAAGATGAGCTACTCTAATTTTTAGTCTGTTTAATCTTTTTATATTTATGTTGATGACTAGTGTCTTCTGAATCAGCTCCTTTACCCCTACCCTCAGTTTGAAATATTTATGTTAGGATCTGATTCAGCTCCTCCTGAGCCCTCAGAACCCTTTCATTCTCTCATTTAACAGATTCCATTCCAGATTTTAAGTCTTTTACTGTTTGTAACAGTTCTAAGGAATTAGTGGTTAAATATTCTTGTATGGGGTTTGTTAGTAAGTTTTCTTGTTCAGTAATGGAGATTCGTCTTCCACATAATCCTCCAGCCTTTCCATACCTATTGTTAAACTTCAAAAACAATTTTCTCTGTGGAATAACTTAAAAAAATAACATCAGCAAACTAGTTTAAATTCACTGTTTCATAGAAAGCAAGTTGGGCTTCATCAAGGCCTAGTGTTTGAACCTTGTGCTTTGATACCACATGTCAAAACCCCAATTTTTTCACAATTTTTTTTTTTTTTATGGAACATAAATTGTTTATAGTCATTGTTTGTTAACTGTTAGAGGTTAATAAATAAATGAAACAGTTAACCAACTAAATATTAACTTAAACCCATATAAATTAAAGCTATTTTAATATCGATATATGATGTGAATAATCTGCATTTAGTTGTTTCTAGCTACACTGATAGCTTTGATTTTGTCAAGTAGGTGAGAAGTTGCTTTCTATCTGGGGCTTACTTAGTGATTGCTAACTTACCTGGAAATCTGGATCTTATAGGCTTGATAGGTAATTTTTGAACTAGTAAGAGTTTATTAAGGCGTTAATCCAGATATACTTCTTTCAGCATAATATATTGCTAGAGTAAAAATTTGCTTAATAGAATTCAAGAGTACTACAAGGTAAAGTAATGTTTCTTTTATTTGTTTTGCAATAGTGATAGTATTTTAAATTGATGTTGCTATGATCGGTATCTTTACCCTACTGATTGTCTATTATCAGAATGTCTGCTACGTTAGAGAAATTTTCTTTTCCTCTTTACACTAAGTTATTTCCAGTTCTTAATAGAGCTCAAGATTTAGTATACCAATACTCTTATTGAAGCAAAAGTTTATTGTTGTTGCTATTTATGAAATGTATAACACTGCTTATAAGTATGGAAACAGACCTAAGGCCTTTCAAGAAACAAGATTATACAAAACTCTTAGCTTTATCTTTTATTAAGCTTCACTAGAGGAAGTTTATTAGCTTATTAATGCATTGTATTTATAAATGATCATTTGCGTAAATGTCGACCAGTTGTGACTTCTAACTTCCAAACTTCTTCATGACATAAGTAATGTGACAAAATTACATTATCATATTATTTATTTATAAATAATAGTGAAACGATATATATTCTAAGATAGTTTTTACTATCCTTTACTACCAAGACTAATCTAGCCTTGATTGAATTCATTTGGAGCATTGTTTACTTATGGAGACCAAAGGATTACAACTTCCTTGAAGTTTACCTTACTCTTAGTACTATAGAATTCATACCACAATAAGAATTTATTATAGGGTGTAAATACTTTTTATACACAGACATTGATTTATAAATTAAATTCTCACCATTAGTGTTTACATATAGACTAGTTCTAATAACATAGTCCTTCAATGTAATATTTGAATCAATGATTATTATTAGGATTATTAACTTGTACTTAAGGGCTTATACCATACTAGGGATATCTCCATAGTTGTTATTTTTCCATCGAAGATTTCAATGTTTACATATATTAAGGTTAACGATACAATGTATTATTTGGTTTGTTACCAACGAAGGTTCCAAAGTTTATAATAAACAAGGGTTTAACGATACCATAGTAATTTGACATAATGTTTATCATTAAAATGATATGTATTGACTTTGTATAATATATATTATCATTGTGATCATTGTATGAATTATTAACAATAATTTGGATCTGATAGTGCAGTGGATACTATACAACTCGACCCACTATGAACTGGAATAATTTGGTGGGCACGTGGATTGTTCTCCACCGTGTAATGCATAATTTAAAAGCCTCCAACACAACCCTAACTCCTCATTCCTTGTCGAGGGTTTTGGTCTTTGCTCTGTCTGGTTTATTGCAGCCACGAAGGCTTAGTTGTGCTCGTCTCCAGCTCCAGTGTTTGTGTAATGAAGCGTTGCCACTCTAGTGTGGTGTGGGAGAGATACATAGTTTTCATTTTGTTTTCCTTATGCATGCAAAACTTTGCTATGTGTGTATCTGTTCTCTATCATTAGTTTTTAGTACTGTTTCCTTTCGTGGCCAGTGCTAAAGCTTACTCCTGTTTGTGGTGTAGAATGTATGGTGAGTTCCGTTGCCTTTGTCACGAGTGAGCACGAGGGTTGTTCTTCTCGTGGTGTGATTCCAAATCCTCCTCGGCTTCCGAATCTTTCACAATCAGGTAAGAGTTTATTTTACAATAGTTGTAAGTTCTAAATTACAGTTATAGTTATATTTATAGAATAACCAACTTCTAAATAAAACCCTCGGGTTTACTTACAGGTTGCAGTTCACCCTTACGCTTGGCAGAATCCTTCTCCAAGTTTGGATTTACAGCAAAATCTACAGGTAAGCCCTGGTTATAATGTGGCTCCTCCCTGCTTGTACAGATTAGGGGAAAAGGGTTTCGGTTGGAGAAGTAATTCGACCTCGGTTCCTTCGGTGTTTTTAGATGTTTAGCTTAGTTTATATTAAGTATTTTTGGTTATTAAGCCCTTGCTTGTAGCAGGGTTACTCCGACCATGATTCTGTGACTTGTATTCACTGCTCTCGACTTATTGATAGGTTTTATAGCCCTATGGCTATGTAATTATATACTCTGTTTCTTAATAGGTGGGGGTTCTCCCGTGTTCATGGTTTTAATGTTCCTCTGTTTCGAATATATTAATAGAATATACACTGTTTTATAATAGTTATTATTGTAATGAAGTTTCTGTAAGTTTACCATTGTTTTGTCTTTCGAACCCTCGACACGATGCTGGGTACACCGGACTTCAGCTGGGTGAAATAATTTTTTTATATCTTAAGCCTTTTTGCCTAACAGAGTAATACACTTGGTTTAAAGGGTTTCTTTTTAGCTTCGAGCTATGTCTTGATTATGAAATGGTTTTAAAAGGATTTTTAATAATTTAAAGCTCTGTCTCGTTTATACCTCAGTTATATAGCATGTAAGTTAATACTCTGTGTATTTTGGGTCTTCCCTTCCTCGACTTTTAATAATGGTAATTATTTGTTTTAATATTTTCTTGTAAATAATTAAATATAATGTGAAGACTGTCTGTTCAGTTGTAAGATGAATTTTAAATGTTTATACTTTTAAACTCGGATAAAAACCTAGGGTTACTGTAAAAGAACCCTTAGATAAATATATTCTTAAAATTTATCATATGTATTTGTTTCTGTTTACCTATTTTACATTGTTACAATAGTTATGATATTGTTTATCCTATTTAAGTATTTTCTTTTCTTTTAAATTAAAGAGTTATAAAAATACTGTAAGTTCTTAGCTTATTTCTATTTACTGTTTATTTTTAAATTCTTAACTATTTACTGCTCTATTAATTAGTAAGGATTCAGAGTTATGTAATAATTAAAACAATAACTTTGTAATCCGTGATTATCTCAGTTTACTCGTTATAAATTAAATAATTTTTAATATTACCCTGTTTAGTTTATAATAAGTATTAGTCCTAGATTTAGTTGATATCATTAGAAAATAAACTATGTAATTAGTGGCTCATTTATTTACTTAACTGTATGTAAACATTGTGACTCTACTGTGATTTTTCTGCTGCATTTCATTTAGTTACTAAGTGAAAACAAAAGAATATAAACATATCTTAACACAATTTAACCTCCATAATATTTTGAATTGAATAAAGTTACTCTACTATCTGTAAATACACAATCTTATCTACTAAGATATTCTCTTATCTTCTTAAACGTTCTACCTATGCTAGAGTAATGCTATTTATTTTCCAATATGTTTACATAAATAATCTTGTTAAAACCATAAACATAAATAATCAGATCACTGTTCTTTTTAATAATAACCTACATACTGAAATAAATTACTCTGCTAACTATGAAATGCAGAACCATATCTATTATATCCAATCTCTTAACATTTTCTTCCATCTACTGTAAATATTCTATCTATGCTGGAGTACGGCCTGGTCCTTCCAGGTGTGGAAAAACACAGACTAGAAATTATTTTCCATTCTAACACATTAAAACAAAATAATGTATAACTTGATTAGGATAGATGACAACAATGTTAGGAGGCAATTCCTCCCTACCAGAATCCTGGAGAGCGCTCAAAAGATGCTTCCTCAGGACCCCCGAGCCTATTCCTGGTCTTCTTGGCTGAGAACTGGTGGAGCATGCAAACAATAGACTAGCCCAATAACTCAGTAAAACATCCTGCACTCAGTAGTAATATCTTTCAGCTTAAAAGCTACACTTGATCACTCAGCAGTTATTTCCTCAAACTCTTTCCACAATTCCCTTCCATTGAATTTCTCTGAAGTACATTCACTTGAATGATCACTTCTCTAGAATGAGCAGCTCCACCTCTCTTCAATGGGAATTTTGATAAATATTGCCTAGGTATTTTGGGTCAGTTGTGATCCACCTGCTCTGATTCCACTTTTTTGGGGAATCATGACCCCAAATGTAAGGAGGTTGCCACCTGCAACAGTTGGAAGTTTTTTGAGGATGCTGCCACATGTCAGTTTGCTCTCCACCCAGTCTCCTCCACCGATTTGACTAGTAAACACTCTTTTAATAGCTCTCCTAAGCTATTGTCTCCTCCTTTATTTAATTATAATTAAAATATTCAGAATTACATTAAATATCCTTGACTCTGCTGAGTCATCAATTACAACTTAGCATAAAATTTAACATATTGTCCTCAAATAATATCAAATAATATAATTTTTTTTTTGAAAAATTGGGGCATGTGACAGATGATTTCAAGTGCTTATATGTTATTGATTATATATGCTAGAGTAGGTCTAACACAATTATATATTATATGCTTGTCTTGTTTATTGAATGTTGAGGAATCAATTTATCAATTCAAGCCGGAGTTGGAAAGCTCAATGGGGATCTACATCAAACGTCTAGAATAATGTACAAATTGAGATCCTTTAGTGTTAGATATTTGGTTTCTCTTGCATATAGGAAAGGATTTATTTCTGGAGTTAAGCCGTTTGTTGTGGTACCCCAATCCATAGGAATTTCTCTCCGTAACAACCATGTTCAATATACTAGCTCCTTTACAATATTTGAGTACATCATATGATACGGGTTTAAGACCACGTATATTAAAAAGGTGGATCAAAGCCATAATATAAAATAATGATGAGTCTTCAAAGATCTGGAAACTATGTAAGTGAACACAACATAATCTTGCGCAACTTAGGCCATAGATATGAACCTAAGGTCTTTGTCAAAAATACAAAAGAACTAGTACAATCCAGGCCATGTGAATAGATGTTGTTGAAGTCGAACATGGATAGGATTCAACAGATTGTCAACCAATAGGTGATAATCGATAACTGAAGGAAAGGAATTCACCAATAATGAATGTGAATCCTAAGGTACTACTGTACAAAATCTCTAGGTCTTCGTCATCAGGAAGTGCTGATGATAAACCATACTGTGATGAGGAAGGCAATAGATCCTCCAACAGATCACAAAAGTGACTAGGAACTGGATAAAGGAAGGGATACACAAGTAATAACAGATAGGACAATGATGGAATCAGAATATAGATCAGATGCAGGGATAAATCCTTGAACAATGAGCACAACACAGAGATGACCCAAGGAAGCTTTTAACTTTGCAGATAATACAACTAGACTTATTTGTCATGTAGGAGACATGATCATATTCCCCAGGTATAATGGACAAGAGGAGGAGTAAGAAACTCAAAGTGATAGCTAAATTGAAAGTAAACACTGAGACATGAGTATCGAAAAAAAAAGAGTGTGCTATGTTCAAGAAAGACATGTTGCCACCGACTGAGAATCAAAAGAAAACTTCTTCCTTATCTTTCCTATTAAATTTTAATGAGTCCAAGAAAGTCAATTCAAGTCTCTCTTCATTTTTTGACAAGCTGGAAGAGAAGAGGGATAATGCTTGATAGTGTCACTGATTCATGGATTTTATGAGCCCGAATGAGTACATGCTCACTTGGTGTTTTCATGTTTAGAGAGTCTGAAAACTTTGAAGAAGACTCCAGGGGGGTGCGTTTTTGTCCAATTTAGTCTCTTGAGGCTGAAAAAGTATAAAACATACCACATAAGAACTCTCTTAACTTCCGTAGAAGAAAAGGTGAACCTTTTTCGTACTTAGTTAGGGAGGTCTGAAAAAGGTTAAATTACCACCTACCCAACACTCCTTTGAGAGAAGCATATAGCTTGATTTTTACAAGTGTGAAGGAAAGCAAGATCACTCGAAAAGATCCATTTGAGTACGAGGAATGGGGATTACAACAATAAACTCAATTTTTTGTTCTTGGTGTTTAACGAGGACAACAAAGGCATAAAGTACACTTGGAATATTTTTCATGTTTGGGTCCAGAGCATGAAAAAGAGAAAATTGAGCTCATACCAGGTGTTCCTTTTCCGTAAATTTAGTCCCTCAGGTCCGGAAAAGTGATAAACCTATACCTGAGAATACTCTTCTCAATTTCGCAGAAAAGAGAGTGATCATTTCTTGTAATATTCCACATGGTCCGACAAAGAGATAACCTACCACCAATGTGGATGCCCATTCACATATTCTTAATGAGCTTGAATGGACAATTTTACTCGGTAGTCAAGTCTATTTTGAGGAGTTAGACCTGGGCCTAAAGAAACTCCATAAGGGTGGGGAGTCTTATAAAAGGATAGCTTGTAAAAAGAGACCAAAATGAGGCTCAATTTGGCGTGAAAAATAGCTAAGAAGACTCCTCTAAACCTATGACAAATGTAGCATGAGTATAAAAATACAATAAGTGGGTTCTAATCAAGGATACTCATGTGAGGAAAGTCCTATCCATGGAAGAAGAATGGAATAAACGAGGTACTAATGATTAAGAATACCATAGTCCGTGGTCAAAGTGGCAATTCTAGGATTAAGATGGACTAGGTATGAATGCAAAAATGCATGTGAATGACCAAAATCCCATCCTATATGAGCAAAAAACAACTTTAAATGAACTTATACCTATCACATTGAATAAAAAGATACGGTATTAGTTTGATTTTTATATAAAAAATATGAACTATAGGTAAAAAACCACTTTTAAAATAATATTTCTATAAATAGTTCAAAATAGAAATAAAAAATCACCATTTGACTTTTTACCCAAAATAAACAAGTTTTACCTCTGCCTTTGATTGCTCATTGTGGACAAATCGGTGGACAATTCTCGAAACCACAAGTTCCAGGTAAAACTACACTCCATGCTCTTTCATTTGATCCAAGCAAATTTCAAAATTTTGGCTAAATTTTGATGTTTTCCACGGTCCTCAAAGCAAGCACGCTATGTACATGAGTATTTTATATCAACAGTCATGTACATGCATTCTATACGTGTGTTTCCTAAATTCAAGTCGCGTACAATATGCGACTTTTACAAAGGACAGTCGCGTACACTACGTAGGGTAGGAAAAAGCTATGTAGGGACAAAAAACAAAATTTTTATATGAATTTAATATTTGATAAATGGCTTGTAATTAGATTTAAATATGGTGCTTGAGTGGAGGGAGAGGGGACATGAAGACATGGACCAAGAAGCTCTACAAGATTCCCCCACGGTAAATGCTTTGTGGAAAAGTGGGTTGTTAAAATTATTCTGTACCTCACCTATGCAATAAAATGTCCGCCTACTAGAGTTTTTGATAAACTATTGGGATCATGATCTTGGAATGTTTGACCTACAAGGTGAGTTTCTAGAGATTACCTCGGAAGATATCTACTTTATTGCTGGTTTGTCATGACAGGGGGCTTCGGTTAACTTGGAAGGTACTGGCAGAGGCAGTGACCTTCTAAGAGTATAGATTTACATAGATATATACTGTGTGCCTGGTACTGAAAAGAGGGGTAGCTGCATCCCTATTGTTCATATTCATAGCTTGCCATTACAGTTGTTGGTGAGTACTATAGTGAGGGTTGCAGGCTCATCATCACTTCACCTTGCAACTTGAAACCAAATGAGACTTGCAGTGGACTGTCTACAAGGAGCCCTATATGACTAGTGTTTGAGAGTAATCCCGATAATGAGGAAGCAACTCTCTGACTGTAAAAGAGGCTGGCATAAAAAATTCAGTTATTCTAGCATATTGGTGGCCTTTTTCTTTGAGAGGGTTCCTGGTTTGATTCCTGCAGTACCACTACCTATTCGTTCTCTCCGTCATCCTAGACTGAGTAGGTGGGGAGAAATATTCCTCTGCTAGGGAGGCAGTGGATCAGTTCAGAGTGTATACAATGATGACTTCTACTTATGGTGGGAGCGATAGGTACCAGCATTGGAATAGTTTCCATATGTTGGAATAGATTTTTGAGGTGACACCGACCTTGTCCTCCCTCCTGTAGGACCATGGGGAGCGTCAGGTATTTTTGTTTTCAAGTTTTTTAAATTTTTATGAATTTTAGTCATAAATATATATACATATGTATACGAGTTTTTAATCCTTTAAAATGTTTTAAAATGTAGATATTGGACCAGTCCACCCTGCTAGGAATCCACGTATGTATGTGCATCCTTTGGTGGGAGAATACCATGGTTTGATTAGGGTTCTTGAGGGAAAGTTGGCCAGGCTTACCCAAAGAGTACCTACTTTACGCATTGAGCATATCCCTACTGCTATGTAGGAGCTAATGGTTGGTATACCACCTATCTGGATATGCCTTATGAGGAAGGTAGCCAGAGCAGTACTTGCGTATATCAATGCCATTGAGGCTGCTATAGCTGAGTGTTGGGGTGCGGACCTGAAACGTCCTTAATTTTGGCAACTCTACAGTTTTGGTGTGAAGCTTGTAAGCGGAGTTGCGGTCCAAAATAGTCTTAGGGGTTTCGGGGTTGGGTTGAAGCCCCTCTTTTTGTAAATTACCCATGGTTTAAACTCATGGTTTTTAAGCCCATGGTTTAAACACATGGTATTGTAATAGTGCACTAGTATAAATAGGCACTTATGTAAAGGAGAAAAGAGCTTTTTCGAAGGTTTTTATATGATGATAATTTGATGCGAAGAAGCTAAGGCCTATTTTTGGGTTTAAGGTCAAGTCCCAGCTGTGTGCGTGGATGACCTCTGTAACTGAGTGCGCAGAGGGTTTTGTTAAGGATAATTCCCAGCTGTGTGCGTGGACGACCTCTGCAGCTGAGTGCGCAGAGGGTTTTGGAAGAAAGGATCTGCAGCTTAGTGCGCAGTTTTGGGTTGTTGGGAAGATCTGCAGCTGAGTGCCCAGAGATCTGCAGCTAAATGCGCAGATCAGAACTATGTTGGTTGTAAAGAGTTGAATAAAAACGCAGTTTTGTGGATGTTGCCCCTACACTGGGGATGAACCACGTATATCTTGTGTTGTGGTGGTTTTTGTTTATTTTGTTTCTATTATGTTTTATGCATTTGATAAGTAGATGAATGATTAACTGTTAAGTAATAACTTCACTGTGAATTCCCAGTTAAGGGTTAAGCAAGTAACTGTCTATTTATATAAACTATGAAGCTAATTAAGTAAATGTCGAATCTCTGTATTGTATAAGTATACTTTGTTAAGGCTAAAGGTACAGTAATATCCCTCTTTTGCCTACAGAAACCTGATTCTGCGGCACCCCATAGCTGTTTCGGGTGAGACTGCAACCTATTCGCAGGTTGTTGTCGAAAGGGACAACACTGTGGGTCTCTTTGTTGGTTGGTAAATAAAAGTATAAGAACCCGGGTCTGCCCTAAGCAACCAACAAATTGGTTTCATTGCCGGTTGAACCAGTATCTGCTCAAGAGGGACCTACGTCATACCTCGAGGGACATGTTTTGGAGGCCCTTAGTAAAAGAAATCAGTGACTGGATTGAAGATACTTATCTAAAATTTGCTGAACAAGAAAATAAGGATCCTCATTGTAGCTCAGATGACTTCTTGCAAAGGTACGTTTTTACTGATATTTATGAAATTTATTTGGTAGTATCCACATAGAATTGCACCAGTGGTTATCCAGGTTGACATAAAGAAGGAAAAAATTCCAAGAAGATCAATCTCTTGCCTGGACCCCAGAAAGAATTAAGCTATTGAAAAGAGTGAACAACGCGGTATCTAGAGCTGTTGACTTTTGGACAACGCGAACCCTTGAAGCATTTGTGACGGAGTTCGCCATCGACACACATACTTCTTTCAACGAAGTAGAAAGACAGTTCTTCAAAGGACCAAGAGGTAAGTACCTGAATTCAATAATTTTGAGAATTAAAATGCTCTTGGCTGAAAAACACATATTGCTTATCGAATTAGATTGCTAGATTTATTGCTACTAACCTATTTTTGAAAGTGAAAGTGACTTCGATGAGCAAAGTCATTTGCTTCGCAACGGTAAAATATACAAGAGAACTTTTGGATCCTTTACCCTAGGCCAGAATACTGATTATACCTCTTTAAGCCCAGAAGAGTCTGAATCTGAAGAAACCCATTTTGTTAGAAATCCTCCTAGAACTCCACAGCGCAGATCTGTTATCCCTAAGAACCCTTCGCAGTCTGAAAGTAACCCTAGCCCGAGTAGTCCTATTGCAGGTTAGTCTACCTCAGTAAGTCCCCCCCCCCCCCCCCCCCCCCCCTCGATTCACTATGGCCCATGTAAATGATGATATCAAACTCCCAGTCTTTAGAGGAACTGGATTAGAGGATCCAGAGCAGTTTTGGTTCTTATGCAAAGCTGTTTGGACTACTAAGAATATTATGGATCAAAATACAAGAACAACGCAGCTGGTCACTTCTTTCAGAGACCAAGCTTTGACTTGGTTTATGAAGTTTTTCAGTACTCAGAACTATATCTTGGCTGATATTAAAAAAGCAATGATCAAAGAATTCAAGAAGCCTAAATCAGAGTCGCAGTCTATAACTGAGCTAAAAAAAATTCAGCAGAAGCGAGGTGAATCAGTTTGGGAGTTTGATCAGAGGTTCAAGGTTCTATTGGATCAAGTTAGTTTCACTATTGGACCAGAACAACATAAAGAGTGGTTCGTCGTAGCATTGCTTCCTCATACCAGGACTCCACTTATGCAACAGAAGGTTGCTGATCAGCAAGAGGCGTTGGAAATTTCTATGAAACTTGAAACAACTCCTGTTGGAGATAATTCTGGAATAGCCCAAATACAAGCACAGTTAGCAGAAATGGATTTGGAGCTTCATGACATGAAAAAAGGGAAATCTACTCGTGAAGAGGTTTGGTGTATACGATGCAAGACAGAAGGTCATGACAAAGATCAGTGTCCTGCAGTAAGAAATTATTTGAATACTGGTGCACTGAACCCGTTTAACCCTAATGTCCTATATTGTGAGATCTGTAGAACAACTGGCCAGCATCTACCTGAAGATTTCTATCTACTGCAGAGATATGTTCAAGTACCTAAGAATCCCTACTACAAGTTGTATAAGTTAGTTGGACACAACGAAGATGAATGTCATAGCTTTGACCTCATGAGAGAGCGAACCTATGATGCTTATAGGGTACAACCTGATGCACAAGGTAATGCTGGATATGGTTACCATGGTAATACATCAGGTTGAGGTAATTTCAGAGGTTGTGGTCATGGTGGTATGCTTGGAAGAGGTCGAGGCCGGGTTATTTTCTATAACTGTAATCAGGCAGGACATGTATCTTGAGATTGTCAGAACCCAACTTCGACATGTCGATATTGTAGAGCAGTCGTTCATGTGATTGAGCAATGCACATAGTTGATATCCAAGATACAAGAAAGAAATGGCGCTCCTACTCAGAATGTTCAGATGATTGCTATAGAGAAAAGACCTATCCCAACCATTAATGTTGTTACAAGGAGTGGAGATACGACACAAGTGCAGAATAAGGAGAAATATCCTGACGAGGCTTGCGTCTATAAAACCCCAGAGAAAATTCCATCCTTCGATGTTGGAAGAGAAAAAGGAACATTTATGGAAGCTAAAAGACTTTGCTGACCCAAGAACATCAGTAGCAACTGCGCAACAGCATCAACAGTAGTCGTAGTTTCAAGAAGCTTCACCGGATCAAGTAAGTACACTAACATCATTTTTACAGAGTTGTATAAAGCTATTAAGAAATTAGAATGCTTTGAATGAGTTACAGAAAGTTATTCAGTCTTGTGAACATCAGCAAAGCTCTGATAGAGAAAAAAATGTTAATAGAGTTAGAAGGACTGGAAGAGAAATGAGATTGCATGCTCAGATAGGAGATTATGAGATGACTGATATCATTTTAGACCTAAGATTAGAAGTGAATGTGTAATGCCCTGTTTTTGACCCCGTTGCATTATATGTATATGATGTATATATTGTAAAGGATCATGGTGTGGAGCTAAAGGTCAAGGCCCCACCATTGATCTGTTATGCTATGTTCTGGATTTAAATTTGTCACTGACAGTATGTCGGGGCATGCAGCATATATTATGTTGGTCATCATGTAAATATGCATCTATAATTAATTAAATGAATCCGGCCAGCTACTATTGCGGCAACTAAATCGAAGGGGGGCATGATTTTCCCAAGGATGGGGATGTGGGGGAATTTTTCCAGCTTTGGCCAATGGGTTGAAAATCCATGTGTCTTCTCATTTTGTTTTATCCCAACCACCTTCAGTTAATGATTTCTGCTGGTGGCTAAGGGAAGTTATGGCAGTTAATTGTTTTGGGAGTGGGGTGGCAGGACTGTCAGTCCATGCCTCCACGCACACTCCACCCATAGTTGACTTCTGATGTGGAAAGAAAAATGCACTCCTCACCCACGCAGATTCTTCTTCTTCTCCCCACGAGTTGTTGAACACCCACGCACTGAAATTTCGCCTCCTCCCTGTTGTTTGTTCATCCACGGAAAAAAATGGAGCTATTTTTCCTCACGCAGGATCTCCATTGTTTGTTCCTTGCCTCACTCGGTCGGATTGTTTTCCCATGCACAGGTATTCTTTTGCTTGGGGCGCACATGGCGAGCTGGGAGCTGTGTGTTTTCACCCATGATTTTCCTGAAAAGATCCATTCACGTCCTCAGCTGTATGTTCTCCTTACAGACCGGTATGGTTGTGTAATTTCCGTCATTTTAATGCTGAGGTTGGAACTGTTGTTCTTCCCCCGTGTTTACTATTTAGTTGGGACTGTGTAATTCGATTATTGGGAGTCGTTTTGGCCACGAGAGGGCCAAGAACGACTTAGAAAATTGTTTTCACTGTTAAGCTATGACAGCTGATTTAATTGCCTGAGTGCAATGGTTGGTCTTCGGACTGTGGGAGGGGCAGGGATGTTGGCTTAGATTTGCTTGATAAACCTGGTGGTTGGAAACCACGCAGACAGAGCTAGAGGGCTGGCCTTCTTCTCCATCACCCCTGAATAGCACTGGAAGGAAATGCAGGGCCTGAGGGACTATGTAGCAGAGAAGGGACTGATTCCTTGTGTTGGGTGTGTTTGGGTGTCCTAGAGGTCAGGCTAGTTCTGGTGTGGGTGTTCTTGGCTCTGTAATGAGCTCACCAGCTTAGCAATTTTCCTTCTCCAGCTCCTTAATGGTTTGATAAACCCAACTGTGTTGGCTTGGCTGTGTTTTGTATATCCCTGGCTATGTGTAAGACTGCTAGTTCCCTTATTCCTTGGAGAATCATGCCCAGCTCGGGGATGGCAGCGTTGCTGAGAGATTAAGGAGCACGCTGGCCTATGGTTGGGTGGAACATTGCAACGATGTAGTTGGTTGCGGATCAAGTTCATCATAAGATAAGTGATTTTATCCATTTTACTTCTGCAATCTTAATTTCTGTTAATGAAATTGATGAACATGTTAAATGAATACATGTTGAATGAATGCTTGTTTGAATGCATGTTGATTCCGCTGTGCAAGATAAATAATCATAGCTCTGCATAATATATAATTGTAGCTATGTATGATCAATGAGGGTATCTGTGCATATTCCACTGTATTGCATCTCTTTGTCAGCATTTTGTTTTAGCATTTCAGCATTTTATTTATGCATGTACATGTTCATGGGCGGTTAGCCCGGGTGATCAATGATTGTGTCGCGTCTTCCTTGCCAGTCGGAGGCATGGGGACGTGACAGAATGTCCTAACTAGGCAGACATGGGAACAAATGGGAAGACCTATGCTTGAATGGTCCCCTATATAGTTGAGATTAGCCAATCAGCAAAAGATTGTGCCCTTGGGAAGATTCCCTAGTGTACCAGTGGACATTGATGGAGTAAATATAGTAGCAGATTTTGAAGTCATTGAAATAATTGATGATAGCAACCCCTATCTAGCCTTGCTAGGAATTGAATGGGCACTAGACAATGATGCAGTAATCAACCTTAAGAACATACAGATGACTTTTGAAGGAAAAGGCTTGAGAGTCATAGTACCGTTGGACCCTTCTCAAGGAGAAAGGTATATAGAACTAGTCAGAGATCAAGATCAGGATGTTTTAGATCATATTTACAACATCACATCTAAAGAAGAAGACTATGTTAACCCTACTACTGAAGGTATAATGGATTGGCAGTGTGACAGTTCTTGCATGACTGATTCAGACGAAGGCCTAGAGAATTGGCAGAATAGACTTTATGACCTGCATGGACATCGATGTGCAAGAATCACTAAGTCTATCAGATGGGTTGGCTCACAACCAAAGATATTGCCTACTTTTGATGGCTTGATAGACCCAGAAGATTTTATTGTACAATTCTCAGAGCAAGTACCAGATTCACAGAAAATGGAGACTCTAGATTCAGTATTCAGAGCCACAACTGCTAGATGGTGGAATGGTCATAAAAAGTATATTAATAGTTGGAGAGCTTGTCAAAAGTTTCTTCACCTGAGATTCATGGATCAACCTCAAGAGGTGCAAAGCAGATTTAATGGTAATACTAGCCTTCAGGAACATTTAGAGCAGTGTTATGAAGCATAGAAGCATGTACATTGTGAAGAATGGGTACATAGTTTCATACACACTCTGGAAACTGTAGCAAAGAATTGGTATGCGGAGGTGGAGCTTCACCATGGTACTGTAAGTTGGGTTAGCCTTATTGATAGTTTTGTGCTCACATTTTCTATTAATGAGGATTGCCCTGCTTTGGATGCAGCTATTAGGGTGATCCATACTAAGGTGTTTGATGATAAAGAAATAGCCGAGCACCAACTTGATTGGAAGGAACAAGAAGCTAATGCAGTAGAATGTTATAACCTCGCCATTGATGAAGACAATGACCCTCGCAAGATTAATATTCCTGAGTCAGAAGGACATTGCGAAGTACATGGACCAGCAGTCGAATGACTTGAAGTGACTCAACCCTTGAAAACAAGGAAAGTAAACATTGGATCAGAAGAAATGCCTAAGTACGCTACCATTGGAGATTATTGGGATGAAGAAATGGTCAGCAAAGTGACTGAACTCATCCATTAGTATCAGGACCTATTTTCGATGAAGTTCTCAGAAATGAAAGGTATCCTTGGTGATATAGGAGTGATAAAAATCCCTTTGAAACCTGATGCGAAGCCTGTCAAGCAGCACCCTTATAGGCTGAATCCTAAGTATAAAGAAAAAGTCAGGATGGAGCTAGATAAGATGCTCGTTGCAGGAATCATTGAGCCTGTCGAAGAGTCCGAATGGGTCAACCCTATGGTGGTACAAGAAAAGAAGACCAAGGGAGAAATCAGAATCTGTGTTGATATGAGGAAGCTGAATGATGCCTGTTTACATGATCCTTTCCCTACTCCCTTTACATATGAAGTCTTAGACAATGTCGGAGGTAAAGAAGTGTATTCTTTCACTGATGGATTTTTAGGTCACCATCAGATTAGAATTGCTTCAGAGGATCGACATAAAACGACTTTCGCTACAGAAATGGGATCTTTTCAGTATACTGTTATGCCCTTTGGATTTAAGAATGCACCTGCTATGTTTTCCAGAGTAGTCATATCTACATTTAAGGAATTTATTCATAAGTTCTTGGAAGTTTACTTTGATGATTGGACTATCTTTGGTTTATTGAAAGATCATATAGCTAGTTTAAGGCTTATGCTAGACAAGTGTAGACAACATCAGATTTCATTGAACCTGAAGAAGTGTATCTTTTGTGCACCTTTTGGAATTCTACTAGGTCACATTGTATGCAAGCAAGGATTGATGGTGGGTCCTGCGAAGGTAGCCATTATTGTGAACTTGCCACCTCCGAAGTCTATTAATCAACTTTGCACTATGCTTGGTCATACTGGCTATTACAAGAAATTCATTAAATGATATGCTCAGATTACAACCCCTATGGAAAAGAAATTGAAGAAAGATATTAAGTTTGAATGGACATCTGAATGTCAGGAAATCTTGGATATTTTGAAAGAAAATATGGTAACTGCCCCTATCTTAGTATTCCCTGACTGGAATAAGGAGTTTCATGTTCATGTCGATGCATCCTCCATTGCTTTAGGCGTAGTATTGGCTCAGTCAGCTGAATGTAATATTGATCACCCTATTGCTTTTGCAAGTAGGAAATTGTCCACAATAGAAAATAATTATACTACGACATAATGAGAAGGTCCATCTATTGTTTATGCCTTGCAGAAGTTTCGACATTAATTGTTAGGATCTCATTTTAAGATGTTCACTGACCATTCTGCTTTGAAGTATTTGGTTAACAAGCCTGTGTTAGGTGGAAGGATATGCAGATGGCTGATTTTGTTCCAGGAGTATGACTTTGAGATCATAGTTAAGCTAGGAAGACTTAACCTGGGGCCTGACCATTTGTCGAGGCTCGAGTCACGAGAAGAACCCACTAGTTTGGACAAAGGTCTTCCCGATGCCCAGTTGTTTGCCATCCAGATGGTTGATGACTATTTTCAGGATATTGTTCAGTACTTGTCTACAAGGTTTGCACCCTTTGAGATGACAACACAACAGAAGAAGCAGCTGGTGGTTAAAGCAGCTGATTTTACCTTGATACCAGGACAACTATATAAGATGGGACTAGATGAAATACTATGCATATGTGTCTTGGAGCATGAAAATCCATTGATTCTGGTTGAGGCATATTCTGGAGTAGCAGGAGGTCATTATGCAGGAAAAGCTACGGCACAGAATATTCTGACAGCTGGATTGAGGTGGCCTACAATTCATAAGGATGCAAGAGAGTATTGCCACAGCTGCGACATGTGTCAGAGGACAGGAAAACCATCCAGGAGGGATGACATGCCTTTGGTTCCACAGGTAACTTTACAAGCATTTGACAAGTGGGCTGTTGATTTTATTTGACCAATCAATCCCCCTACAAAGAAATATGGAGCAAGATACATTATTACAGCAACTGATTACCTCACTCGTTGGGCCGAAGCTCAACCAGTCAAGGACTGTAGCGCTGCTACAGCTGCAAAGTTCATATTTAATAATATTTTGTCAAGGTTTGGATGTCTGAGAATTCTCATGAGTGATCAAGGATCACATTTTCTGAATAAGACTATTGAAGCATTAACCGAAGAATTTCAAGTATATCTTCAGAAGAGTACTGCCTACCATCCTCAAGAAAATGGAACTATCGAAGCCTTTAACAATATCCTTGAGCATGCTTTGATGAAGGCTTGCAATGTTAACAGGAATGATTGGGATCTTAGAATTCTAGCAGTATTATGGGCTTATAGAACCACTTGCAAGAAATTGATAGGCCATACACCTTTTAGGCTGGTATATGGACAAGAAGCAGTTATTCCCATGGAATACATTGTTCCTAGCCTCAGAATATCTGCCTTCACAGAGATGGATGATCCAACTATGTTGAATGAAAGGATGGTGAGGATACTGGAACTAGAAGAAGATAGGTTCATTGCAGGGTTCTAGGAACAAGTGCAGAAAGCTAGAGAAAAAGCATGGCATGATAGACACATTAAGAAGAAGCAGTTCTAGAATGGTGATCTTGTGCTCTTGTACGACAGTAAATTCATGAAGTTCCCAGGTAAGTTCAAGACACATTGGAAAGGACCTTACATAGTTCAGAAAGTTACCAATGGTGGAACAGTTTAGTTAGCTAAATTGAATGGAGAAATTTTTCCCTCCATGGTGAATGGAAGTAGATTAAAGAAGTACAGGGACAAGCTTGTACCCTCTGACCCAAAGTAATAGCAAGAAGAAGAGTCTAAGTACCAAGAACAGTTGAAATTGGGTACTAGACTATAATGAAGCTGTTCTCAAAGAAGATTTGGCAGATTGTTTGAAGTGTTTGTCGTGGGTCGAAGTTCGAAGTTCTGTCGAAGCATGTGTCAGGATGTGTCGAAGGTCTATATTGTGTCGGAGGTCCTTATGGTGGCAAAGTTGAAGTTAGTGGTTCTGTTGAAAATGAAAGGTGTGTTGAAGCATCTGCAACAATGTTGCACGAGATAGTGGAAAAAGAGCAAGCAGCTGAAGATATCATGCGCAGCCTCAACAAGCAATTCACTATATTCACCAACAAGATTCTCCCACCAGAAAAGTAGCAGAGTGTCCTGGGACGGGACACTGGTGAGTCTTAGGGGCCTGTTGGGGCATGGACCTTAAAGGTCCTTAATTTTGGCAACTCCGCAGTTTTGGTGTGAAGCTTGTAAGTGGATTTGAAGTCCAAAATAGTCTTAGGGGTTTCAGGGTTGGGTCGAAGCCCCTCTTTTTGTAAATAACCCATAATTTAAACTCATGGTTTTTAAGCCCATGGTTTAAACACATGGTATTGTAATAGTGCACTAGTATAAATAGGCACTTATCTAAAGGAGAAAAGAGCTTTTTAAAAGGTTTTTATATGATGATAATTTGATGTGAAGAAGCTAAGGCCTATTTTTGGGTTTAAGGTCAAGTCCCAGCTGTGTGCGTGGACAACCTCTGCAGTTGAGTGCACAGAGGGTTTTGTTAAGGATAATTCCTAGCTGTGTGGATGGATGACCTCTGCAACTGAGTGCGCAGAGGGTTTTGTTAAGGATAAGTCCCAGCTGTGTGCATGGATGACCTCTGCAGCTGAGTGTGCAGAGGGTTTTGTTAAGGATAAGTCCCAGCTGTGTGCGTGGATGACCTCTGCAGCTGAGTGCGCAGAGGGTTTTGGAAGAAAGGATCTGCAACTTAGTGTGCATTTTTGGGTTGTTGGGAATATCTGCAGCTGAGTGCGCAGAGATCTATAGCTGAGTGCATAGATCAGAACTGTGTTGGTTGTAAAGAGTTGAATAAAAATGCAGTTCTATGGACGTAGCCCCTACACTGGGGGTGAACCACGTATATATTGTGTTGTGGTGGTTTTTGTTTATTTTGTTTCTATTATGTTTTATGCATTTGATAAGTAGATGAATGATTAACTATTAAGTAATAACTTCGTTGTGAATTCCCAGTTAAGGGTTAAGCAAGTAACTGTCTGTTTATATAAACTGTGAAGCTAATTAAGTAAATGTTGAAGCTCTGTATTGTATAAGTATACTTTGTTAAGGCTAAAGGTACAGTAATATCCCTCTTTTGCCTACAGAAACCTGATTCTCTGGCACCCCATAGCTGTTTCGGGTGAGATTGCAACCTGTTCGCAGATTGTTGCTAAAAGGGCCAACACTGTGGGTCTCTTTGTTGGTTGGTAAATAAAAGTATAAGAACCCGGGTCTTCCCTAAGCACCAACACTGAGGAAGCTGAAGAAGCATGAGAGCAGGGTGATTAGGATGATTAGGGGGATCAGGGTGGTCCACACGACCAGGGTGGACATGACGACCAAGGTGGTCAAGCTTAGACATAGGAGCATTTTATGGACTTCGATCCATTTTTGGTATATTATACAGTTATGAATGCATCTGAGGATCAAAAAATTGACCTATATATATGGACAGATATTCACACACACACACACACACACACATATATATAGATATTGTCGGTTTTATTTACATGTGTTTTGTAATGTGTCTGTTGTATATTTTTATGCAAAATGTGTTAAGTTCCAATCCAAGATATAATTAGCATACGCATCAGTTAATGAATTTTGATTTCTTGGAATATGATTGAATGTAATAAACTCAAAATTTATTTCCAATAACCTAACTTGCATAAAATGATGTAGTAAAATAGGGTTCCGTATCTGATAAGCTCGATTTAGCTGGGAAACCACCAGTTGAGAGTCAAGTTAGACTTCCAGCTGAGTGATACCATGTGAGAAAGAATCCCATAAAATCTCAACAACATCCCTATATTCGGCCACATTATTGGTAGCAGGACCTAGGCAAGCACCTCTAGAGGGAACTAGCTATCCTGAGGGTGAGTAGATGACCCATGCAGCTAAAGCTAGGTTACAAGTGTGGCGACTAGCACCATATGCAAAACCTATGAACCACTCAGAAGACATCTGTAACAACCAATAGATGGTATAAAAAACACAAATTGACTAACTATTGTACATAAAATACATACAATAAAAATACAAGAAAAAACATTAATCCTAAGCATAGTACTTTTTCAAGTAGAGCCCATTTCTAGGCTTGAGCAACTTATTCCCTTTGAAATATGTCAATTCATATGCACTTTTATTCAACACTTTTGACATGACATAAGGTCCTAACCACATAGACCTGAATTTTCCTGCCCCTAGGGGTTCTTTGTCTTGATCCCAGAGCAAGACAAGCTCTCCTTTTGAAAAAATATGAGATTTAACCGATTTATTGTATTGGTTTTTTACCCTATTTTTATGATCCTCATTTGCTATCAGTGCATCTCTACGATTCTCATCTAGATGTTCTAAATGTAATAAACATTCTTCCAGCTCAGTTATATCAGGTAACACATTAATAAAAATCTTTAAGGACGGGATTTTGCATTCGATCAGGGTGACTGCTTCCACTTCATGAAAGAGTTGGAAAGGAGAGAACCTTGTAGCAATTTTCACATTGGTTCGATATTCCCAAAGTGCAGGATACAACATAATGTGCCAATTGGAACAGGATGCATTAATAATGCACTTAAGAATAGTCTTCAAGGTTTTATTTACAGTTTTGACTTACCCATTTGCTTAAGGATAGAAAGAAGATGAATTCTCTTGCCTAAACCATAGCATAGTGGTCTGTTAACCCAAAAAATTCTGCACTCAGCTCTACATGTCCTACACCGCCCAAGGACACCCACACATGACCCTCATTTGACCCCATTTGACCCCCACACCTTAAAAAAGGCTTAAAAATGTCCAAAAGGGCTTAAAAACCCCTAAAAAGAGCCAAAATAGCTCTCATAGGGGATAAAACCTCCAAAAAGGGGCTAAAACCCCTCAAAGGAGCTTAAGACCCCCAAAAGAGCTAAAAAATGAGCAAAAGGGGATAAAATCCAAAAAAAGGGGCTAAAGCCCTAACTAGGGGCTTAAAACCCTAAAAGTCTTGAGAAAAAGTATAAATAGAGGGGTGGGGGTCACTCTCAAAACATTCCTTCCTTGCATACTATTATGTTTCCCGAGTGAGTGCCTTGAGACCATTTACCTCTCAAGCCATTCACTCTCCCTCTCATCCTTTCTCCCATTGAGTCATAGCTCCCCCATTCTCAAGAGAGGTGCTTCTCCAAGATAGGGCATGGTGGCCAATTTCCACCCATAGAAGGTATAATCTCTATTTTGTGTTTTTTATTTTAGTTTTTCTAACATATTTGTTTGCAGATCTATTACTTAACATATACTTGCAGGTTTTCATGGTTTTCTTGCAGGTCTTTGGATGTTTCTAACAATTTGTATGCAGGGTATTGGAGCTCAACCCATAACCTTGTGTGCAGAGGGGTTTTGATTTCTATTTTCTTTCTTTTCCTATCTATTTTCTTTGCATCCTGTTGGAGTAGGGCCCCACAACTAAATGAAAAGATGCTATTTTTGGGTAGAAGATGGACAAATTTTGGGAGGAAAGACAGTTTTGGTGATGCTGATAAGATAGCGATATAAGATATGCGATAAAGTTATGACACTGTAGCGCAATTCTTGCCGTGGAACGGGGGCTAGAAATCGCGGTGGTTGGAACAAGGAAGTCAAAGAAAATAGTACTTGAAGCGGCCGAGAAGAGAGCTCAACCACTGCATTTAAGGTAGTGGTGACGATAGGAGGGCTCAACTACCCTCATAAATGGAGAAGGAGCAATGGGTCGAGGTATTAAAGGTAAATGACAGAAGGGGAGCGATCGAGGAAGTGGCACCCATACCCACAATCAGCGCTGAAAATCACGGAAGATTGCAGGAAGCTGCGGTGTGACCAGAAAGTGGTAGTTCAAAGTACAGAAAGGCCGACTGTCACAGTTAGGGCTTTGGGTTACTGTTGGGATAGGCCCACAGTTTTGTATCATGGTGAGACCTTCGGGCCACCTATTTTTAAGCATGTATTTTGTATTATGAAAGGTTAGGTAGTTAGTTCGGTTTTTTGGTTGTTACTAGTTGTCGTCAGTATTGTGAGACATTGAGGAAGAGTCGAGCTCTGGTTCTATGTTCAATCTGTAGTTATCTTACTGTAACCAGTGGCTGGCTCCTTGAGCATGAATGTAACAATCCACAGGGATTGGGAGAGAGAGAAGGGTATATTGTAAGAAGAAATCATTATAGGAAGAGAAGAGATCTAAGAGAAGGGCTCCCGGCTGTGTGCGTGGAGTTTCCCAGAAGATCTCAAGCTGCATAAGAGGTTGCAACGGAACTGTGTTTACTCTCTCTCAATATATAATACAAACATAGTTCCCATGGACATAGCTTCCCTCCTGGAAGTGAACCACGTAACATCCGTGTGTTGTGCGACTGTTCCATGTGATTGTGCTTTACGTATTTTCTATCTGCTATCTGTTACATGAACTTTGCTTATCAGTTAATGAATGTATGTATGCTATCCTTCAGTTTACAGTAACATAGAAGGTTAAATGTGAGTTGAATGTGTCGAGTATTCTGTATATGAGTTTATCAGTGCTTGATTCACGACAGCTAATAGCTACAGTGTTAAGTGACTTTTGTATATTTAGTTTAGCGAGTTGAGTGTAATAGGTGTTAAGCGTGTTAAATTGTAGGAGCTTAAGTGAAGTTGTTTAACACCCTAATGAAGGTTAACTGAGTTATTATACCTAGGGGGGAAGCCTCTAGACCTTGAAGAGTTGATGGGCATATTGAGTCTTACTGTAGGAAATATTGCAGTGTAGAAAGGCGATATCGCACTATTGGGGAGGCTGCGGTGTGAGATATCGTAGGTTAAGAGCCGAGCGGAAGAGAAAGTTTGTGCATCGTCCTAAAAGCTACGATGCGATAAGATTCAGTCCCATAGAAGAGTCAACTAGGAAGAGAGAAACAACCCTTTCTAAGGGATTCAGCTGTTTAAGTAGAGTCAGAGAACCTAGGATGCTGTAGAACCTAGTTGAGGAAACCTGATTGCTCAGCCACCCCATCTAGGATCACTTCGGGTGAGACTTCAGGCCATTCTTTGGTTTGTTTCTAAAAGGGATAGTAAGATAGGGGTTTTGTTGGTACAATAAAGTAAACCCGAGTCTACCTAGAGAAGACCAACAAATGGTTCCGTCACCGGTTTTGAACAAATTAAAGAGCTGATGTTCTGTTGGCATCCTACTACAGAAGAACTTAACCAGTGGGTTGAGTCTAAGGAAAGAGAATTTGCTGAGAAAGAAAACAAGAGTCCTAGGCTGAGTACAGAGGACTGGTTACAGAAACATATCTTCACAGACCTGCATGCGATATTTTTTGTGACCTATGCAAATGAGTTGTATGATTGGTTTTCAAAGTTGAATGATAAGCATGTATTCAAGAAGAAACGGAACATTGTCTGGACATCGGAGCTGATTCACACCATGAAGAGCATAGATAATCCCATTTCACGAGCGGTAGACTTCTGACTTGCGAGTTTGCTGGAAGGTTTCATTACAGAGTTTGCAGTTGATTAAAGAAAGAGTTTCAGCGAAGCAGAGAGGTACTTATTCAAAGGATATCGCGGTAAGTACTTGAACTCTTTAAATTTGTTCCTTAATATGTTATTGTATGAAAAAGGAGTATTGGATATATTATCAGATGAATAAGTTAAGTAAGTGTAATGTCACAAGAGTTTGAGAGTGATTCTGAAGAAATTGGATGTACAAGTAGCGATAAGAGATATAAAGTAGATTTTAGATCTTCCTTCGTTGAATAAAGTTTAGACAGTACTAGAGAATAGAGTCAAAGTAATAGAGAAAGAACAGTAGGGGGTATCCCTTACCACCCTTATACCCCACAGAAACAAACTGGGACTCAGAATAATCCCGCAGGAACTCCATCTAGTAGTTCACACATAGTACATACTACCTTCATACCATCTACATTTACATCACCAAGTGGTAGTAATACAGCAAATCAGAATCCACCTCATAGAAACAGAATGGGGGATAACATGAAATTACCTACCTTTAGGGGTACAAGGGCAGAAGACCTAGAACAACATTGGTTCCTATGTGAAGCTGTATGGACCATTAAATAGATCCAAGATGACAATACTAAGCTTGTCCAGTTGGCCAC
Organism: Pseudotsuga menziesii; assembly: GCA_001517045.1. NCBI lineage: Eukaryota > Viridiplantae > Streptophyta > Pinopsida > Pinales > Pinaceae > Pseudotsuga > Pseudotsuga menziesii. Next base: position 70,920 of record LPNX010835715.1, read on the forward strand.
TACACTTAGAGAACGAGCTTTAACATGGTATATGAAGTATACATCAGCGCAGAATAGAACACTCATAGAGGTTAGGACCGCAATGATTAAGGAATTTAAGAAACCCAAGTCTGAGTCACAATGTATCACAGAACTTAAACACATTAAACAGTTACCCATAGAGTCAGTATGGGATTTCGATCAGAAATTTAAAGCTCTTATAGACCAAGTTAGTTTTGAGTTTGCGCCAGAGCAGCATAAGGAATGGTTCATCACAACAATGCTCCCTCATATCAGAATTCCACTAATGCAATAGAAACTCCATACGCTGGAGATGGAAATGAAACTAGAGGCTTCACCTCTAGTTGAGACTAGTGTAGGTATGAAAAATTTATAGAATCAGTTAGCCAATCTCACTTTACAGCTACACGAGATTAAGAAAGGGAAAGAGGTTGAACAAGAATTATGGTGTTCAAAGTGTAAAGGACATGGCCATACCAAAGATAACTGTCTAGTATTTGTTGAGTATATAGCAAGTGGGGCTCCTAACCCCTTAGTACATAATCAAGGGCCATGGTGTGAAATTTGTAGAGCAAGAGGACATAGACCACAGGAATTCCCTTTACTTCAGAAGTATGTACAAAATCCTAAGAATTTATACTGTAACTTATGTAAGTCAGTAGGACATGATGAAAATAATTGTAGAGCATATGATCTTATGATAGAGAGAAAACATGACTTCTACAGAGTCCAGTCAGAGACATCAGGACCAGTAGCAGGTCCACAGCATGAACCGGCTCATGATGGCCGTGGTGGAGGATTCAAAGGAAGAGGTCGTGGTGGAGGCTTTGGCCACGGCCGTGGACCGATTGTTTGTTACAACTGTGGAGCCATAGGACATTATGCTAGGGATTGTCAAAACCCTACTACAACATCTAAGTATTGCAAGTCCTATGATCATACTATATTAGAATGTCCTATCTTGATAGCCAAGATTAAGGATCCTAAGCCAGTAGTAAACCAGAATATTCAGCTTATCACTGTTGAGCAGAAAGAACCAGAACCAAGATTCAATGTTGTGACTTGCAGCAGTGCTTCTACTAGTAGGACATCGCAGGATACCGAAAAGAATACAGGTCCGAAGTGGGTGCGTAAAGCCACTGATAAATCTACTCCACTTGACCTGCAAAAGAACAAAGAAACATTTCAGCAAGCTAAAAATTTCTTTACTGACCCTACACCATCAAGATCGTAGCTATTGCCTTGTAGGGGCATACCGCAGCAAAAACCTTATGGCGTTAGTCCTGTGCAGATATCGCAGGCTACCACATCTGGAAGGTGCGAAGAGGATGAATTGATAGGAAGTGTACAATCCTTCCTGTAGAGCTTCTTGAAACTCGTAAGAAATGAGAAATCCATAGGAGAGATTCAACACATCATAGATCAGTATCAGCAGACTTCTTCCGTGAGCACTACGCAGCATGTTGTTCATAGTATTATGGGCCATACAAGAACAGGAAGAGAAATGAGACTCACAGCAGAAATTGGAGAGTTTGAAATGGATGAGGTAATCCTAGATTTAGGATCAGAGGTAAATGTTCTTACCAAGCAGACATGGGAATAGATGGGTAGCCCTAAGTTATCTAGATCACCTATCCATCTGCGATTAGCCAATCAGTAGAGGGTATCGCCACTGGGTTGATTACCGCAAGTACCAGTCGATATTGATGGAATTCACAGCTTTGCAGATTTTGAAGTCATAGAAATTATTGGCAATAGCAGACCGTATCCAACTTTATTAGGTATTTATTGGGCATTTGATAACATGGCTATTATCAATTTGAAGAAAATACAAATGACCTTTGAGGATAAACAGATTCGAGTCATCGCACCTTTGGATCCTTTTCAGGGTCCTCGATACATTGAACCTATTAGAGCAGAGGAAGAGGTGCGTAATATGGAGAGCCTCTATTAGATGACTGCTAACCAGAGTGATTATATCAATCCCACCGCAGAAGGAAATATTAGTTGGCGATGCGATAGCTCATGCAGAGGAACCATTACATGGCTAGTTATGATAGACAACTTTCTACTCACTTTCACTTTTGAATATGATTATCCAAGCATTGATCAGGCTCTAGAGACTATAAAGAATAAGAAATTTGATGACTGTACCCTACCAGTGTATGCTTAGCCCGATTGGGCCATCTAGTTAGAACATGCTCTAGAGTGTTACAACTTCGCAGAAGAGCCAGGTGATGAGGATGAGAATCCTCGCAGTATCAACATTCCAGAGTCAGAAGGGACTCGCGAAGTTGATGGACCAAAGCTAGAGATTCCAGCTGTCACAAAGCCTATTAAGATTAAAAAGATCAATATTGGCACAGAAACAGAACCAAAGTTTGCCTCTATTGGAGACTATTGGGATGATGAAATAGTAGGACACATCGCAGATTTGTTACACGACTATCAGGACTTATTTCCCACTAAGTTTATAGAGATGAAGGGAATAGTAGGAGATTTGGGAGTCATGAGGATACCTTTGAAAGCGGATGCTAGGCCAGTTAAGCAGCGTCCATACAGATTAAATCCTTGTTATAAAGAAAAAGTTAAGGATGAAATTGATAAGATGCTAGCAGCAGGCATCATTGAGCCAGTAGAAGAGAGCGAATGGGTTAGTCCCATGGTTGTGCAGGAAAAGAAAACTAAAGGAGAAATCAGGATTTGTGTCGATTTGCGCAAACTCAACGATGCATCACTTCATGACCCATTTTCGACACCTTTTACTGATGAAGTTTTAGACAATGTGGGAGGACAAGAGATCTACTCATTCATCGATGGCTTTTCAGGCTATCACCAGATAAGAATCCATCCAGAAGATAGACATAAGACCACCTTTGCGACAGAATGGGGCTCATTCCAGTATACGGTAATGCCCTTTGGTCTTAAAAATGCACTAGCTATTTTTTCTAGAGTAGTAGTTGCTGTCTTTAAGGAATACATCCATAAATTCTTAGAAGTCTATTTTGATGATTGGACTATATTTGGAGTAATAAAAAACCATATAGGAGATTTAAGGCTCATGTTAGAGAAATGTAGGCAATATCATATTTCTCTCAACTTGAAGAAATGTATATTCTATGCACCATTTGGTATTTTGTTGGGTCATATTGTTTGCAGACAAGGCTTGATGGTAGATCCTGCAAAGATTGCCATCATTGTAAATCTTCCAGCACCCAACTCCGTCAAGCAATTGATGATAGTGCTTGGTCATATAGGGTATTATAGAAAATTCATCAAGGGCTATGCAAAGATCATAACACCTATGGGAAAGCTGTTAAAGAAAGAAGTGAAATTCCTATGGAATGAGGAATTCCAACAAAGTTTAGACACTCTCAAAGAGAATATGGTTACAGCACCCATCTTAGTATTTCCAGATTGGAACAAGCCATTTCATGTACATGTGGATGCATCTGGCATCGCACTGGGGATTGTCTTAACAAAACCAGGAGAAGGGGGTATTGATCACACTATCGTGTACTCAAGCAGAAAGTTATCTACCATAGAAAAGAACTACACCACTACAGAAAGAGAAGGATTCACCATGGTGTATGCTCTACAGAAGTTCAGGCACTACTTGTTGGGTGCCCCATTCAAGATTTTCACTGACCATTTCGCTTTAAAGTATTTGGTCAATAAGCCAGTGTTAGGGGGAATGATCTGCAGATGGTTACTCCTATTTCAGTAGTATGATTTTGAAATTATTGTCAAACTAGGGAGATTGAATGCAGGACCTGATCATCTGTTGTGGATAGACTTAGGAGAAGAACCAAGTAATCTAGAGGATAATCTGCCAGATGTGCAATTGTTTTCTATCCAGATCGCAGATGAGTATTATGCAGATATTATTCACTTTCTCACTATAGGGTGGGCACCAGTTGAGTTTACTAAGCAGCAAAAGAAACAATTAGTTCTTAAAGTATCAGATTTCAGTTTGATCGCAGGACATTTATATAATTTAGGTCCAGATGAAGTCCTGCGCAGATGCGTTATTCCACACGCGAAAGAGGCCATTATCAGAGAAGCACATTCAGGTACCGCAGGAGATCATTTCATAGGAAAGCCGACTGCTCATAAAATTCTAGCTGTAGGATTATGGTGGCCTACTTTGCATAAAGACACTAAGAAGTTTTGTAGATGCTGCGATATCTACCAGAGGGTAGGAAAACCTTCGAGGAGAGATGAAATGCCGTTGTGACCACAGATTACGCTGCAGGCATTTGACAAGTGGGCTATAGATTTCGTGGGTCCTATCAACCCACTAGGGAAACGAACTGGTGCGAGATACATCATCACAAGAACAGAATACCTCACCAGGTGGGTAGAGGCCAAAGAAGTAAGGAATTGTGATGCTGCTACAGCTGCACAGTTCATTTTTGAAAACATCATAAGTAGATTTGGATGTCCAGTAATTTTGATGAGTGATCAAGGCACACACTTTCTGAATCTCATTATCAAGGCCTTGACGGAGGAATTTCAGATATAGCACCATAAGGGCACTCCCTACCACCCATAAGCTAATGGTACGGTGGAGGCTTTAAACAAGTTTCTAGAAAATGCTCTTACTAAGATCTGTAACACCCAAAGAGATGATTGGGACCTCAGGGTTAATGCTATGTTATGGGATTATAGGACTACATGCAAGAAACTTACGGGACACACACCTTTCAGCTTGGTGTATGGACAAGAGGCTGTTATGCCTATGGAATATATTATTCCCAGTTTAAGAATTGCTCAAATTACCGAGATGGCTGATATATATACGATGAATGAAATATTAGCGTAGCTGCTTGCCTTAGAAGAAGATAGATTCATCACAGGATTTCATCAAAAAGTGCAGAAGGCACGAGAAAAAGCTTGGCATGACAGGAACATAAAGAGCAATATTTTTCAGACAGGAGACCTAGTGCTCCTTTATGATAGCAAGTTTGTTAAGTTTCCAGGGATGATCAAGACCCATTGGTTGGGGCCATATTAGATTCAACAAGTCACAGAAGGAGGTGCCATTCAGCTCAGTAAAATGAACGGGGAACTTGTTCCTACTTTGATTAATTGCAGTAGGCTTAAGATTTATAGTGATAGCCACTCCACCTCCCAACCCTAACTCAGAGAAATAAGTGGTGCAAATGTCCAGTGTAGTTGAAAGGAGGAATCGCACCCATAACTAGTCTACACCAGGTGAAAAAGTTCTAAGTAGGAAGAATCATAGCAGGAAAGTTTATTTTGCGCAAGTCATAGGACGATTGCGGAGTTTCACGCCAACTTTTTGGTCCAGGATGATGTGGTGTGACATCGCAATGAGGCGATGTTCCCCGTGCTGCAAAGACAATTTTGAAAGGGAAAGAGGACCATTCACTTCACCTTCTAGCAAGAAATTAATGTAGATATGACAGGTATACGTTGTCCTAGATTTGGTAAATCTTGGTCGAGACCTCCGCTTGCACACAATTTTTGAGGGAAATTTGAACGGGTTTTCAGCAATTAATGAGGAGCGGGGCACGGGATGTTGTCTTGTCCATGCAATAAATGCCACCAATGGGTCCAGACTAAGTGACCATTGCTTCAGATATTACCGCCTTCATTACAAATACACAGATCATTCAAACATAAGGGTTACTTTTGCGATTTCTGAGAGTTATAGAGTAATTTGTAGAGTTTTCCTTGTGCAGAGATACTCCAGTTATAGAGTGTTGGCTTCCCCATTTTCATAGCCATTGCCAGTCCAGAGTATTGCACTAGGTAGTTTATGTCTGAGCAGGAACCTTTAGAAGACGTCATGCGATGATTCAAGCGTGGTGGCCTCGACTTTACTATGACGACGTCACCCAGGATTGTGAAATTAGGTGCAACATAGGTCAGGCAGATGCCAAGGACGAGGACTCAAGCTCATATAGTAGAAGAGTCCAGCCCAGAGTAGGAAGAAGTAGTTCATATGGTAGCAGCATACATTTTTCCATGAGTCAAGGACGCACCAAAGGTAACCATTCCCAAGGGTGCTAAGTTTCCTATTCCGCTGCCGTCGATTGATCCTCGCGTAAAGGTAGATGGAGAACTGTTAGGATATGTCCCTGCTCTCAAATTTATAGACTATAACCTTGGAGATAGTAAGAAATATCCTCAGTTTTAGCCGAATCGGTATCTTACGGTTCAGAGGAACCCGAGGACCAGTGCAGATGAGTTTGTTCCTATGGAACATGTCTAGATTCTTGAGCAGTCAGGCTTGCTCAATTTGTTGAAAATACCACATTTTGGGAGAGGTACAAAGTTTAATGCCGTGGTGCATGTGCTACTTTCCTGTGTACATGGAGGTTACCACTGGCTAGGTAACAGGGTTGATCTGAACGTCAACTTGATACGCCACATCATTGGGCTGTCCAAGAACGATAAGGACCCTCAGACACATATATCAGGGAAAAGCAAGGATACTAAGCTACCGGCACTTCTAGTTAACAAGTATAAGCTATAGAGAGGAGGTCAGGCTTATCACCTCACAGCCTTAGCAGATGATACACTCAGATTTACAGCCAGTCTTCTTGCAGGAAGATTGTTAACCAAAGTTTGCCCGAAATAAGTCACAGGATTAGTAATTCACCTTGCTGTGCAGGTCGCAGAAGGTGAACAATTTAATTGTTGTTTGTTCTTATTAAATATTTTTATTGCATATTGCTTGGCAGTGCAGGATGAGCCAAACCACCCCTTCCACTTCTCGTGGCTGCTTATATTATGTGCATTCGTCAGGTGGAGAGAGCCTCCCCATACCCAGTTTCTACAGCTACGAGGCGGAGAGTGCAGAGGCGCACGATATGAAAACTTATGGGAAAGCAATAGTCCAGCCAAGAAAAAGATCAATATGATAGTATTCTATGAATACTATAAGATATTGAAGCAATTCATCCAAGAGACACCGAGGATCAACACAAAGGTTGTTGACATGTATCACACTCAGCTTGATTTCATTGCAGACAGGCATAGAATCTACCTAAGGCCAAAAGGGTTTAGAAAGGATGACTGGGCTATTGGATTGTTCAGGATGACAGCACAGGATGTAGAAGATTTCATTAAAGGCTTTGATGAAGAGTGGAAGAAGGAATTAGAAGATGCCACAACAGGAACTCTACCAGCAGAAGCCGCATCGATAGATCCATTAGACAAAGGAAAAGATAAGGCAGGTTTCAAGAGGAAAGATGCAGTAGAAGTGCCACCAGTGACACAAAAGAAGAGGAAAAAATTCAAATCCTCAATGCCAACTACACAGACCACACTTACAGAGGATGACTATGATCTCATAGCAGCGAGATTGCAGGAGGAGATGCAAGACTCATTTCAGGCGATGCAGACATCGTAGGACAAGATGCAGAGCACGATAGATAAGCAACTTCTGGAGTTGAAAGCACTAACTGAGAAGACTGCCATGATGTAGACTCAGCCAATCAAGGTGACAGCAGGAGAAATATCAACACCATCGATTTCTCGTGAGGAAGTCTTTGCAAAGGATCACACCAATACAATGATGATACCACCAGGGAGCATCCGATTCCCTGCTTCAATGATTGATGTGTAGATACAGGTTAGAGAACTTGTCAAGGTTAATCTGGCACAATTCCCCATTGATCAATTATAGATGATCCAGAAGTAGATAGTCACAGAGCTCAGGGATAGAGAGCTTATGACTTATAACCAGAACACTTAGCTGAGACAACAGAATGCAGAGCTCACCATAGGATTTTAGACAAAGGCGGAGGAGCTCAAACAATATGAAGAAAGAGAACAGGATCTAAGTCAGTTCCTATAGAACATCGCATTGGAGTTACCCCAGTGTAACATAGAGTTTGCCTTGCCGCTAACACAGAAAGTAAGAAGAATTGCAGATAGAGCAAAGGATCTGGAAGAGACAATGGTCAAGATACAGGAAGACCACAAGGCACATATTGCTGAGCTTGAGGCTTGAGCACTAGGCACACCTGAGGCAGACAAGGAAGCAAGGGAATAGGCCTTTAGAACCACTTCAATGCAGATGAAGTGTCGCATAGATGATGTAGAGTCATTTCTAGCTGATGCAACGAAGACATGGTCAGAGCTAGAAGAGCTCCTAGATATATTGGATTTGCAGCAGAGCATCCAAAACATAGAGAATACAATAGCAACAATAAAGGAAGAAGTCAAGGGCTTAGGAGCTCTTGCAAAGATGAAGAAGATGGCAGAGATGAACCATTTGTAGCAGGAAGCACAGAGGTTGCAAGGAAAAGAGATACAATTCAATAATATGCTTCAGCTGTATCAGGAACAAATCGTAGAGCTGGTCGATGCGGTTGAGAAGAAGTTCAAGGAGTTCACTGCAAGCAAGAGTGTAATTGATAACACAGAAGACTCCATGATTAGTCAAGTTATGCTTGAAGCGGCACAAGACTATGTCGAAGATATGGACAAAGATGTCGCAGGACTCAAGGAGAGATTTGCAAGGACTTCACAGGAAGCGAAGGAGATGCTACAGAAGAAAAAACCAGCTGTTAGTGGCTTGGGGACGAGCCACAAGTAATTGTCAGGGGACTGTTGGAGTAGGGCCCCATAGCTACAGGAAAAGCTACTATTTTTGGGTAGAAGATGGACAAATCTTGGGAGGAAAGATAGTTTTGGTGATGCTGATAAGATAGTGATATAAGAGATGTGATAAATGTACGATGCCATAGCGCAATTCCTGTTGTGGAACGGGGGCCAAAAATCACGGCGGTAGGAACAAGGAAGTAAAAAAAAATAGTACTTGAAGCGGCCGAGAAGAGAGCTCAACCATTGCATTTAAGGCAGCGGGGATGACAGGAGGGATCAGCTACCCTCATAAATGGAGAAGGAGCAACGGGATGAGGTAATAAAGATAAAGGACAAAAGGGGAGCGATAGAGGAAGCGGCGCCCATACCCACGATCAGCACCGAAAATTGTGGAAGACTGCAGGAAGCTGCAGTGTGACCAGAAAGCTACAGTTCAAAGTTCAGAAAGGCCGACTATCACAGTTAGGGTTTTGGGTTACTGTTGGGATAGGCCCACATTTTTGTATCATGGTGAGACCTTCGGGCCACCTATTTTTAAGCGTGTATTTTGTATTATGAAAGTTTAGGTAGTTAGTTGGGTTTTTTTGTTGTTACTAGTTGTCATCAGTATTGTGAGACATTGAGGAAGAGTCGAGCTCTGGTTCTGTGTTCAGTCTGTAGTTATCTTACTGTAAATAGTAGCCGGATCCTTGAGCATGAATGTAACAATCCATAGGGATTGGGAGAGAGAAGGGTATATTGTAAGAAGAAAGGATTATAGGAAGAGAAGAGATCTAAGAGAAGGGCTCCCGACTGTGTGCGTGGAGTTTCCCAGAAGATCTCAAGCTGCATAAGAGGTTGTAGTGGAACTATGTTTACTCTCTCTCAAGATATAATACAAACACAGTTCCCATGGATGTAGCTTCCCTCCTGGAAGTGAACCACGTAACATCTGTGTGTTGTGCGACTGTTCCATGTGATTGTGCTTTACGTATTTGCTATCTGTTATCTATTACATGAACTTTACTTATCAGTTAATGAATGTATGTATGCTATCCTTCAGTTTATAGTAACATAGAAGTTTAAATGTGAGTTGAATGTGTCGAGTATTCCGTATATGATTTTATCAGTGCTTGATTCACGACAGCTAACAGCTACAGTGTTAAGTGACTTCTGTATATTTAGTTCAGCGAGTTGAGCGTAATAGGTGTTAAGCGTGTTAAACTGTAGGAGCTTAAGTGAAGTTGTTTAACACCCTAATGAAGGTTAACTCAGTTATTTTACCCAGGGGGGAAGCCTCTGGACCTTGAAGAGTTGATGAGCATATTGATTCTTACTGTAGGAAATATTGCAGTGTAGAAAGGTGATATTGCACTGTCGAGGAGGCTGTGGTGTGAGATATCATAGGTTAAGAGCCGAGTGGAAGAGAAAGTTTGCGCATCATCCTAGAAGCTGTGATGCGATAAGAGTCAGTCCCATAGCAGAGTCAGCTAGGAAGAGAGAAAAAACCCTTGCTGAGAGATTCAGCTGGTTAAGTAGAGTGAGAGAACCTAGGATGCTGCAGAACCTGGTTGAGGAAACCTGATTATTTAGCCACCCCATCTAGGATCACTTCGGGTGAGACTTCAGGCCATTCTGCGGTTTGTTTCTGAAATGTCCAGTGAGTTAGGGGTTTTGTTGGTACAATAAAGTAAACCCGGGTCTACCCAGAGAAGACCAACACATCCACCACCAAGAACCCTACCCTTCCATCCTATAGATGGAAGGTAGCCATTCCTGCCCTGTAGTAAGAGAGAAATCCCTACTATATGGTCAATTCAGTCATCATACTATTTTGGAAGTGACTACCATGGTTAGTGAAAATCTCTTTAGGGTTACCAAATCATGCGATAATTTGGTTGAAAATGAAAAAAGCTACAGTTTTCTTGTCAACTTTATAGGTGGGCATTGCCTCTGCCCACTTCATGAAATAATCTACAGTGAAAATGATATGTTTGTGCCCCCCATCCGAGATTGGGTTGCACGTCACAGAATCTATCCCCCACTTTGTGAAAGGGCCCATTGAGATGATGGAAAATAATTTATCAATATGCGATCGCATATTTTTGGTGTAAAGATGACAAGGATGATAGCACTTCACGGCTTCCACACAGTCTTTAAAGATCATGGGATAGAAATAACCAGCATGTAAGATATTCTGGGTAGTTGCTAACCCACATAAATGACCCCCACATGCTCCATTATGGGCATCATTTAGGACAGTCTCTGCTTCTTTGTGGGTAAGACATCGATGCAAAACTGAATCTACCCCCCTATGATATAAAGTATCTCCAATAATGAGGTATTTTTTGGCATGTATGCGTAATTTACGTCGTTCTTGCCGCGAGAAGGCTGCATGGTACTTCAAAGTCTGGAGATAAACAAATATATCTCTATACTAGGGGTCAGAGTTGGAAATCAAAAAGATATGCTAATCTAGGAATGAGTCTTCTTTAATGGCTACATCTTCCTCTATTGGAAATTCTGCAATGATCTCAACAAAAACTAAGGATTTATTGGATTTGGTGGATTGGAAATCTAAGTCAAAATCCTAAAGAATGAATATCCATTTATTGAATTTGCCTCCAACTATCCGTTGGGACAAAACATATTGGAAAGGATTAACATCCGCCACTACCATCGTGGTCCTCAGTAAGATGTAGTGATGCAACCTCTAAACAACATACATAGCTGTCGAGGCCAACTTCTCGACATGAGAATACCTAAGTTCAGGGATGACTAAAGCACAACTGAGATAGTAGATGGCATGCTCTTGGATATTATTGTCCTCTTGGACTAGTACTACCCCTATGGTCGACTCAGATGTGGCCAGATACAATATAAAATCACGAGAGTAATTTGGCGGGCGCAATAACGGTGCCGACAACAAAGATTTCTTTAATGCCTCAAATGCAAGTTGTGCGATTTCATCCCATACAAATGGGGTGTCCTGTTTCAATAGGTGCATGAAACCTTTAGTAATCTTGGAATAATTTACAATAAAATGTCGAAGGAAGTTGGAATTCCCTTGGAGGATTTGAAGCTACCTGATAGAACGAGGAGGAGGTAGATTTACGATGGCCTCAACTTTCAAAGGATCCACCTGAATGCCTTTGTTGGAAACAATGAATCTGAGAAGTCTTCTTGAATCGACACAGAAAACGAACTTGTGGGGATTCAAGTGAATTTTGTAGTATCTGCATCGTTCAAAAATCAAACACAAGTGATCTGGGTGATCGATCCTATTATGAGAATGTGCTGGAAGATCATCAAGGTAGGGTTCGAAAATGGCTTTAATGTCATGAAAGGAAAAATTAATTTCTCGTTGAAAGGTTGCCCTTGCATTTTTCAATCCAAAGGGCAGTTTCTTGTACGCGAAGGTACCCCAAGGACAAATAAAAGTTGTTTTACGTTGGTCTTCTGGTTCAATTTGGATTTGATTATACCTAGAGAAACCAACCATAAAAGAAAAGACTTCACTTCCCGCACAAGCATCAATAATTTGATATATGGATGGCATGGGGTAGTTGTCCTTGGGACAGGCTTTGTTTAGATCCCAAAATTCAGTACAAACACGTATAGTCCCTTGCTTTTTGTTAACAGGAACAGGTTGGATACCCATTCTGTCAAAGATATCGGGTAAATGAAACTAGCTTTTAGTAGTTTCTCAACTTCAGCCTTAACCACTGCCACTTTACGCGGATTGATAGGTCTCAACTTTTGTCAAACATATCTAGCATTAGGGTAAGTTTGGATTTCATGCTCAACTATTGATGGATATATGCCTGGCATCTCCTCATATGACCAGGAAAATACGTCACAGAATTCCTTAAACAAGGCTGTATAGATCACAATCTCCTCTGGAGAGCAGTTTGCGTTGATGTGTACATTTTCCACAATGTTTGGTTTTGTAGAGATGTTGATAGTAATTTTAGTGGAGATTTTTTCCATATTCCCCTCAGCAAATATTCCTTCCCTTGGTAAGGGATTAATAGGTGTATCAACATCACCTGCCAGTCTCATATGGTACTCTTGGTTCTCAATCCTGCTTAACTTTGGAAGAAAATAGGATCAATGGTGAAGATCCTCATAGATCTTATCTCGTCCGCACATGGCTTCATTCAAAGGCAAAACCATATGTAATCAGTCTTTAGAATGCAAAGAATTCACTGCCCAAGTGGGCAGATAGGCTTCTTTCTGTTCCTTTGAGACTATGAGAGGGACCAGAATGGGATCAACAGTGGTATGAATGATAGCTTGATAAGATACTTTTTCTATCGATAATGGCACTTCAGGTTCATGGTGGGAAGGAAGAACCCAAGGATCTGTTCGATCAACAACCGTTACTATAGACTTCCCAACACTAGTAGAACCTAGATAATTAATTGGATCTGGAATATCAAATGTGCCCATCAATGATGCATACATTCCAGCCCCTAATATCTCTGAATCAGGTTTAACCTGATCAACCAATGGTACAGTGGAATAATTAGTTTCCATGTAGCCTTTTCGAGTAAAACTGAGTTGTTCTACAGTAACCAACTTCACTTCATGTGGAAACACCACTACCCGAAATATGGCCGATGTAATAGTTGATATGGAACAAGTCCAACTTATCCCAAAGAGAAAGTTATAATCCAAAGGTGCATCAATCACCTCTACCTCAATAGACAATGCTTTCCCTGCCAACTTAATTTTGAAAGCAGGTAGGATACCATGGGGACGAAATGACCTTCTGTCGAAAGCAGTAAGTAGGGTGTTTGATGGAACCATCTCTGGAAATCCAAGAGCTTTCCAACAAGACAAGGACATGACACATGTAGAAGCACCCTCATCGACAACTTCCCTTTCAATGGTTTTTCTACCATGGATGACATCTATCGATAAGGCTACATGATAATCTAGACTAAATTTGACATCAGACAAATTAAACTTCGCCATGAGGCTCGATGAGTCCATACTACCTAAGGCTACTAAGGGTGTATCTTGCTGGGCGGGACAAATCCGTAACACCTCTAAAGTCGACATTGCACAAGGAGTCTGGGCTAAATTGTCAACTATGGAGTAGTTTGCTACAGCCCTATCATTGGGATTGTGCAAGGTTTTCTTGAAGACACCTTTCGGTATCTTGGGCATAGGTTCGGCAGGTTTCTCAATTGTGAGAGGGTTGGAAGTTTCACCTATCGACTTACCCTTCTCCAAAGTATTTATTTCATAGTTCTTGTTCCTAGTCTGGAGTAAAGTCTGGGATCAAACCATGTTGATATAATTAGGTTCAGGAGCATTTGGGGTGCCCACTGCTACATTTGAAGCTGAAGTAGAATTCTGTCCTTGGGGAAAAGGATCCTTCATGATAACTAGTTGTTGGCCTTTTAACAACTTCTGAGCTTGTTCCATAAGGGGACATAGATGGGTTAGGTGATCTTCATGGCACAACTTACATGGGAATTTCACCTTCTTCTTTTCTTTTTTGCCCCCATCAGCATTGTTTGTGGGTTTTTGCTTGTTTTGGTTTCCCTCACCTTTTTTCCCTTTCTTCTTTTTCCCACCAAGCTGCTGATTTCCCTTCTGAGAGGATTGTGCAAAAACATTTGCATTCTGGGGTGAGGGGCATCCTTTTCTGCCTCTACCATAGAATATTTGATAGACAACTCATGGGGTACTAGCTTAGGTTTCTCTACATTGTGCGTTGGCATCGGTGCATCAGGGATGATTTCATATACAATACCAGACTGAGAATATATCAAATCTAGCTGCTGGGCCCTGAGGATAGCCTCTTCCTCATTGGCCCCTCCCAAAGTAGATACATACTTAGATATATATGGCAATAGGGATTTAAGGAACCATTCTAATAAAAACTCGGGAGGAATAGTGGCTTTGATAAGGATCTTCCGTCTTCTCCACTCTTGGATGTGATCCAAAATATGAGTGGCCTTGTCCTTTTGAAAGGTAGACAAGAATTCTGTCGTGAAATCATATCGGATAGGAAGATGGAAGTGACTAAGAAATACATTAGCCAAGTCCAAAAAACTGTTAAATGTAGCAGAAGTCAGTTCAATATACCATTTTGCTGTAGTACTAGTCAGAGTTCTTTGGAACAGCCTCAACTGAACTGAATCATCGTTCAGTGAGTTGGAAGAGCACCATAAATGGAAAGTGGTGACATGAGCTCCTGGATCATCACCAACTTTTCCTTCAGATTTTGGGATATTCGATGGCAGCTTGGTAGGAATAGGTGGCCAGGAGGAGTTATGTCTCATCGGGTCATTCATTAGTTTCGACAAATCTGGAAAATTCAACGTTTCAAGGAAAGGGAGATTGGGTCTAACTAAAGCATTGAAAGTACCAGCTTTGGGATTAGCAGGACTTGCCCCCATGTTCCCATATGTGAAGGTGGGGTTTCCCCCTACTATTTATTGTGAAGTGGTTGGGATGCTTTGGAAAGGATTCCATCCATAAGCCAACATATTGTTTATGTGTAGTGTTGTGTATGAGGTTCTAGCTGCCCCAGTCGAAGCTAGGGTTTGGAACACAGGAATAGGTATCCCTCCGCTGAAAAGTGAAAAAGGAGAGCTCATGAAAGGAGCAGAAACTAGAGTTTGAAAACCTTGACCATAAGGATTAGGGTTTCTGAACTGCACCCCTACATATGCGAGTGTTAAAACTACATATGGAGTGGATGGGGGAATGTGCCCCATCCAAGGAAAACCTTGGACAAATGTTGAGGATCCTATAGTACCATTCTGAGTAGTGTGTGTGAAGGAAGTAGGAACTGAAGGTACACTACGAATCCCAGAGACCATACCACCAGAAGTACCTTCTAAACTTGTGGGAGCCGGTGGTTGAACCACTTGGCTAGCTGGAGTTAAAGGTGTAGTAGGTATACTTGTTCTAGGGGCACCTACTGAGGGAGGTGGCACCCCTTTAGCTGGAGCGGCTGAGGTGGAAGTAGAAGAACTTTCTCCTGCAGTAGACATTAGTCTGCCCAGAGGGACACCAATCACGGGTGAATTGAAAGGACGAACTTGAACGATCACAGGATCGTTTAAGTCAGTTAGAGGTGATTTAAATTTCCTTGCAAACTCATCAGCTTGCAAGTCTTCTATCTCAACTGTAGCTAAATCAAAATGGTCCACCCTAAGTTCTGGTTCACCTAGAACTTCACTAACTCCTATTAGTTTGAAAGAACCATCTGTGTCTAATCTCCGCCTTTGAGGTGGAGGTGGAGGTTCTAATGTGATAAGCGGAGGAAGGTTTTGCAACCTTCATGACCTCCTAATAGATTGGTCCTCCATGATTGTAAATTTGAATCTTCAGACCCTAAGGTTGGATAAACATAGAAAAACCATAGAGAAATCACTACAAAATTTTCTAAAGTCTCAACAATCACAAGGGATATAAGATATGCTTTCCCAAAGAAAGTTGAGAGATAGTTTCTTGGCGTCCTTGAAGAGGTTCTTAGGCATAAGCGGAGGAATCACCCACCACCCTCTGACACTTTCAACAAGGGTTACCTTCCAAGCTCGTCCAAGGTGAACCAGAAATAGCCTTCTGGTTTACTTGTGTATAAACCCTAGATGTCAAAGAGACTAAAGGCTACCTTAACTATATCAATAGTTTGGGGGGACAGTCACAAGCCTGATTCGTACGCATGGGCAGGGTAGAAAATCTTGAAACTCTATCTAGGACAGAATCCCCAGATGCGCAAAAACCTTGGTCTACATTTTGACAAGGAATCGAAGGGTTATCTCCTCAGTCCAAGCCTCCACGTGGCCTTGTGCTTATCTCCCATTTGAGAGGAGCTTCCCAGATACTATCAACACAGAGAAGGATTTACCTATTGATTGGCCAACTACGTCTGAATTTAAGAACTTGTGGGGAGTTTACACTTCCTATCCCATAAGTACAGCCTATTCTAGTAGGTGCATGACCCTATAAAACAAAACTTACTAATAAATTTTAAATTATTGCGTTCATTTTAAGGGTTTTTCTTAGTCAGAGGGTAAGTGGCGTGAATGACTATGATATTATAGACTCGATAAGAAAAGTAAAAAGGTGTATAAAATGAATTCCAAAACAAATTACAACTACTTAAATCAATCTTCTTTTTATTTTTGTAGATATGAACTAATGAAATTACAACTAAGTATGAGAAGACTAAGACTTATTTTTTGTAATTTTTGAGATTTTATTCGAAAATACTGAAAATAAAACTATGATATGCAATTAAAATGAAAATGTTTCCAATGTTTTTTCTTCACTTTTCAAACACTTCAAAAATTACTATGCACCTAAATGCAAAAATTCTTGAGTATGTTTGAATAATCAGACCATAAAGCAAGCAATATGAAGTATAACAGACTTGTAAGAACCAAAAATCAACCACCTAAGGAGCAGACTTGGAAAACACCTAGCTTGGGAAGAAACAATGAATGAAATCCACTGAAAACACTAAAGGGAAAGTGACAAACTGAAACTACTTGAAAGTAGTACATAGTACAAGGTATCTAAAATTGTGATCACTGATCCAGATACACAGCACTGAACCTATCACCCAAACAGGATAATCCACTCCAAATTACTAAAAGAAAAAAGATTCAAACAATTAAAACTAAAGGGCTTACTGAAAAGCAAAAAGTATGGTGTACGGATTTCAGACCTAAAGCAAGATGCTAGCACTAGAAGACCCCATAGTAGAGAAAAATCCAAATAAGACAAGGACAAGCAACCCTACCTAAAAATCTGCTGCTAAAATATGTACGCGACTATCTAATAGAACAACCCGCGTACTGTACGCGACTGTTCAGTATAGAAACTTGCTTATACAAGTTGTTGTACGTGACTGTGTAGCACAACAACCCACGTACACAACAAAAAATTTCCAAAAAATAAAAAAAATAATAAAGGTCTCTAAAACACTAATGCAAATCAAAACCAATATATAAAACCACACACTAAATCATAGCAAAGACTGGGAAAGTATCTACAGCACTAACCCACAGCAGGCTGGACTCCCTAGTAGAGTCACCAGTTCTGTTGTTCAGGATTAAGCACCCTTGTAACCTAGGGTCTGGGGTTACCAACTTACTACTAACCTTGCAGACAATCAGCTTTACTAGAGAATAGAAAGAGAATAGGAAGAAAGTCTTGACTTACTCGATTACTGACGATTGATCCAAGCTTGATCTTCTCCCCCTCCTCTTCTCTCCAAAGCTTCCAGGTATGCACCTCTTTCA
Source organism: Pseudotsuga menziesii (assembly GCA_001517045.1). Classification (NCBI taxonomy): domain Eukaryota; kingdom Viridiplantae; phylum Streptophyta; class Pinopsida; order Pinales; family Pinaceae; genus Pseudotsuga; species Pseudotsuga menziesii. The sequence continues at coordinate 88,757 of LPNX010835715.1, forward strand.
CCTATAAAGAGAAAATTATCCAAGTAATATCTATGCATGTATATATAAAATGTTAGATAAACAATATATCAAACATATAATCAAATACATTCATTAACCTCAATACATGAAATAGACTCAACACAATGTTGGAAGAAGAATTCTCTTTATTAACAATCAGTGAATGAGATAAGAGTAAAACCCAGCTTCTGAGACAAGAATTCCTCTACAACAAAAGGAATTTGAGTTCTGCTGCTCCAAGACTTCTGAAGATATACCACCAGCATAAATTTGCTCTCCAATTTTGATTCCTTAATGCCCTCCCCAAGGCCTCTATTTATACTTTGGGAAATAGAGTGATTTCGAAGGTTGGGGTGGTTGAAACAGTTGGGATAGTTAATGATTAGGGACCAACTAATCTCAATTAATCATGTTTTATATTTTTTGAGGTTGAACTAAGGTGTACGCAACTATTGATATAGGCAACCCACGTATGACATGCGAGTTGCTCAAAGGAAACCCGTGTATGCTGATGTACGCAGGTTGCAATGCAGATAGTCGCGTATAGTATGTGAGTTGCAATGGAGAGAGTTGCGTACACAACTCAACACTTAGAAAAATTATATAGAAAGCTGGTTTAAGGGTAAATGCATCCCAAGTCATGCCCATATATAGTGTTTTGGCAAACTTGAATCCTAATATGTCCTTTTGTGTACCAACATAAAGAATGTTGGCACTCGGACAAAGAATTGCCATTTGGGTTGATGTAGGAATTTGATAAATGGCTGGTTGATTTTTTTAGACCAATTAACCCACTTGCAAAAAGGACTGGGGCCAAATACACTATAAATACGATATATTACTTGACCAGGTGGGATGAGGATGAGCTAGTTAAGGATTGAAGTTCTATGACAATTGTGAAGTTTTTATTCAAAAATGTGGTGACAATGGTTTCCCTAGAGTCCAAATGAGTGAATATGGAAGTTATCTTTTGAATAGGACTATTGAATAAATAGCAAAAGAGTTCCAGATCTATCACTATAAGGGTACACCATATCATCCTTAGACTAATGGAATTGTTGAAGATTTTAATAAGTTTATAGAAAATGCCTTATCTAAAATATGTAATGTGAACCACGACGACTAGGACTTGAGGATACCAACAATGTTATGCGCATATAGGACTAATTGCAAAATGTTGACAATTTAGACAAATTTTAAATTGCTATATGGTCAGGAAGTTGTGATTCCTATGGAATACATTATGCCAAGTTTAAGAAGTGCAGTACTTATAGAGATGGCAGATACTAGGGAAATTTAGGAAATATTATCACATTTGTTGCAGTTGGAGGAATATAGGGTTATTGTTGGATTCCACCAGCAAGTATAAATCAAGACAAAAGGCATGGAATGATCCATGCATCAAGAAAAAGAAGTTCCAGTTAGGAGACTTAGTCCTCCTCTATGACAATAAGTTTTTAAAACACCCTGGTAAGTTTAGAATGCAATGGCTAGGACCATATGTGACTAAGGAGGGTGTTGTACAACTACAAAAATTGAATGGGGAATTATGAATGGGTTAGTCAATGGAATTCAGTTGAAACTATACATGGACAGTTGTTCTTTCCTTTCTTAAAAATGAACAAGAGTTGTGACATCTAGGTTCTAGGTGCAACTGAAATAGGCATCAGATGCGTCCACTAGTCTACAGGAAGGAAAGGGATAGGAATATGTCAAAGTTAATTAGGATTGTATATAGAGGTGCAAGTAGGTAAAAAAATGAAGGAAATAGTAGCACATTAATGGTGAAAAGTCCTAGCTCGTAATGAAGAAACTGCATTAATTGTTGGATAAGGCAAAGCTATGTGAACATATTCAACAACTCTAAGTAAAATAAATGCCATGTAATTGAGTAAATCACATAGAAGATCTAGTCAAATACAATAAATCTAGACTTAATTTGGCATTAATATAGGATCATTGGGTATTAAAAACTGGAAAGTGATGAAGTTCAATTTTATGGCTTGTAGAGTGTTATCGAGCCTTCAGTTGAGTGAGGAACAAGATAAGCTATTGTGTTGATGAAGAGTATGCTCAAGATCACTCTTGATCAAATTGTGGAAGAATTCATGGAGTCTATCATCTTAGTACAACAAGAGGAATCATAGGTAATAACAATGGAAGTGCCATCGGTACCGCAAACATCAAGACAGAGGTCACCTCATAGGCAGAATATCAAGATGTGAAGCAAGAAAAGGCATGATGCAGAAGCTTCAAGATCTTGTATACCATCTATTTTACCAAAGTATGTACCACCAAGGAAGAAAAATGTGAAAGTAGTGCAATTAAGCAAGGATTATAAGTAGCCACTCAAAACACGAATGATTCTAGAGGGAGTTTTGATAGTAGGAGACATGTTGGGAAGGTACCAAACCTCAGGTATGTAGACAATGATTTGAACGACAAAACCAAAATCCTAGAATATGCACCAGGGAAATATTTATAGAAGTATTGAATGCAGATGGGGGTTCTTGCATCCTTGAGCCACTGCAATGGGCTTGAGGCTTGGAGAAGTCTAGTATATTATGTATGCTAAGGATACCATACTTTGGTCACAACTTAGAGATAAATGCATGTGTTAAGTAGTTGTTAGTATGTGTTCAAGGGGGTTTTTTGTGGATAGACATGAAAAACTTGATTGAAATCAACTTAGTGTCATGGATTATGACTCTACCATATGCGAGTTTTACTTGATGGCCTATCTCATGGGAAAGGAGAAAGATAAGGATCTAACGAATAAAATGAAGTACACATATGGGTTGGATAAGAACACTAGGGGCTATGATGTAGATTCCATCGATGACTAGAAGGTTAGGTTCATGACAAGGGCATTGGAAAGTAAGTTGATGAGGAAATGTAACCCCAATCAGGTTCCAGTAGTAGTAATAGCATTAGCGGAGAATTTTTTTTGAATGTGTTCAAATGAATTCATAAACGTTTATACTCAATGAACTCTTAAGTGACATTTTTGACACACAAGAAAAGGTAGTCCCTTCTATTCATAACTGTTAATATTAATCAAATTATTTGCTTAGGTAGAATTAGAAGACTTGGAGTTTATCGTAGTATACTCGGGTTATAGAATGGCTACAAGATATGCATAATTGTGGTGTAGTGATAATTCCTATAGGAAGAGAGAGTTGAATGCTACATTCTATGTGTATAAGGACAGTATTCACTTCAGTATTCAACAAACCCTACATATAGACCATCATGTTGTAGATCTATTTAAGAATATTTTTAGTTTCAAGGCAAGGCTTCATCACATGTACATCCAATCAAGGAAGGATCCTATACGAGAATGGATTTTGACACACTATAAATGTCACATGCCCCAATTTTGAAAAATAATATTATCTTATTTGATTTTATTCCAAGACATTATGCTAAAGTTGTAACTGATGACTCAGCAGAGTCAAGGATGTTGAATGTAATTATGAATATTTTAATTATAAATAATTAAAAAGTGGAGACAACAGCTTGGGAGAGTTGTTAAAAGAGTGTTTACTGGTCAAGTTGGTGGAGGAGACTAGGTAGAGAGCAAATAGACAAGTGGAAACATCCTCAAACACTTCCAATGTTGCAGGTGGAAACCTCCCTACATTTGGGGTCATGATCCCCCAAGAAAGTGGGACCAGAGCAGGTGGCTCAATTAATGACAACTAACCCAAAAAAAGACCTAGGTAATCTTAATAAAAATTCCCATTGAAGAGAGTTGAGGCTGCTCATTTCCAAGGAGGGAATCATTCAGGTGAATGTAATTCAAAGGATTTCATTGCGAAGGGAATTTCTGGAAGGTGTTTGAGGGGTAAACTGCAGAGAATGATCTAGTACCACTTTTTAGCTGAAAGATCTTGCTGCTGAGTGCAGAGTTAATATTGAGTCATTGGACTAGTATTTTGTTGCTTGCTCCACCAGTTCCCAGCCAAGTATACCAGGAACAGGCTCGGGGGTCCTGAGAAGATGCTGTTTGAGTGCCCTCCAGGAGTTGGTAGGGAGGAACAGCCTCCCAACGCTGTTGTCATCCAGCTTTGAAAACAAGTTCTACTATCTTTTATTTGTTGTGTTAAAGTATATTTCTAAGAATGAATGAATAATGTAATATTTATATGTTATGTAATGAACTGTTAGAATTTATAATCTTTCAGTTGTTGAATGTTGAAACTGTAATTGAATGAGATAATCCTACCTATGTTTTTCCCCATCTGGATAAACCAGACCGTACTCTAGCACAGGTAGTGTGTTTAAGATAGATGAAGATATGATAGAAATCTGGATTGATTAAAGTTATTTTGTATTTCAAAACAATGGAGTAATTTATTTCTGTATATAGATGTTTTTCTGGAAAGGATACTAATCTGTCTAATTAAGTTATGGTTTAAAAACCAACTTATTGTATTAAGAATGCTAACAAAGAAGTATACATAATACTTTTCAAACAACAGGTTTATTTATTTTAATATGTTTACTACTATAGATAGGTTATTTATCTTATTAAGCGCTGTATTTTCTGCAAAATGAAACTACTAACCTGTTACATAGGCAAAAGATTTAACTTAGATAAACACTCATTTATTTCTGTGAAGAAAGAACCAAGTTATTTTACAAAGTTATTTCATTGTACATACTACTTAACTATTTCTACAATTGTTCATATTTCAAGTAGGATAATTCTAGTATAGTCTTTTTATAAATAAATTAACTATAGCAATTATAATAGTGTAACAATGAAATATTAACAAAATCCTATCTATGTACTTATAAAATAGACTAAGTGCAAGGGTAAATAATATTTAATAAATGATATTTATATATGAACAAATTTATTTAAATAAACTAAACAAAAATTAATCATAAAAGAAAATACAGGGTCGAAACCCTTACAGTATTAACATTAAAAAAAAATACTAACTTTATAACTTATAGTAATAATATTGAAATTAATAATCAGAATAACAATAATTTAAGGATTTGGATTTACTTAGTATTTTGAGCATAAAATTATAAAATGTTATTACAGTCCTATAAAGACAAAGAAATATAACCATGAAAGTATAAACAACTATATATCTGCAACAAACAAATAATTTAACTTTTATTGATGAACTAAACCTATAGAATAAATGAAAGAATTTACATTATACACAGGTCACTAACAGGATTCAACCTTGCTCGAACATTCGAGCTTATAAACAAAGTACTATAATAGAAAGAATTAATAGAATAAAAATTAATAATATAATTTAATTCAAGATAATTTTAACAAGTGAAGATTTACTAACACAGTCGAAATAGGCTAAAAACCCTAGTATTAAAAATTACAGTAAGAGCATCAAAATAACCGAGTCCGAGCTCAAGAGAGTCAAATCTCTTCACTTAAAGTTTAAACAGAGAATGGCTTGACATGCCGCTAATGTTCTTTACATAACTATACACAAAACGTGTAAAAACAAAATTTACAAGCCATGGCATAAGCCAGAGAACCCTACTAACAGCAAGGTTTTTGTAAAAACAAAACTAAACAAGCAAACCGAGAATAGTAAACCACGAAGGGTCACTGCCACAACCAACCGAAACTGTTCCATAAAGAAACAAACAAGTATGGATTGCCATGGGTTGACCAGGGCTTACCCGTACCAGGAAGCTAACCCTATTCTTTGTATCAGCTGCAAAGAGGGTTGTAAACCGTCACTTGTGAAGACAAGAATTCACAACATTAATATTTACATTATATAAAAAACTAAGTTAAATAACAAGTTTAAGAAACTGTTAAGAGAACTTTTCTTACCTGGAAGCGAAGGTAATGTAGCCACCAAGAAGCAAGAGCATCGCCACCAGTAAGACAAAAATGCAAACCCTTCATCTTTCTTGTGACAGAGACAGTTCCAGCGTGTGCCCAAACCACTGCTAGCAGCAGCAAGGAGAAGGGAGCAATCACCAAGCGAGAAGTGAACAGTGAAGTTCGCATTGTCAACACATTGCGAAGTATGAGTATCCAAACTCTTGAAACCCCATGACGGAGACAAGGCTGAGACAAAAGCAAATAACCCCTTTAAAACAATCCCAACAAGCAAGCTGTGGAGGAGCGAACCCAAGAAAACTACACACAGTCCAAGTTGTAAGCAAAAATGTCACGGTTCTCCTCAAAATTTTGCAGGATAAACTCACAATGCAGGCAAGGTTTCGAGGACGACAAAGATGGATAGAATATTGCAAAATAGGATGCAAAGCTTGTTCTTTTCACAGAAGGGAAGCATGGTGGCCAAGACACAGTTGCAGAGTAGCCCGAAGGCCCGAAATCCACGGGGAAGAATGACAAAGAGTAGGGTTCATAAACCCTTATACTCCCAACACTTGGCCGATAAAGAACCATGTGGTCTTACAAATAAATCAACCATGCAGTGGGTAAATCGTATAGTTTCCTGCATACAAATGATTTCCAATTATTCAAACATAATCTATTCTTAATCATATAGTGTTGCAATCATTTATAAAGGTTCCACACTATCATGGAGTCAACCTACGGTTGCATGACTTAAATAATGAACCTTCAAATCATTTGCCAAGATTATAGTATAGTCGTTGTATAGTTTGGGACGAGGGCAAATTAAAAGACTTGTTTTTATTCATAACCTTATGTAATCCCATCAATGGAGTGGACTAACATTCATCCCTTTCCATAATAAGTTATCTTGTAAAATTATATTTGATATGTTTTTCATATTAAGCCCTTCGTTGACCGAGATAGCGATGCAACCCTATAACCTTTATTCTTATCCAAAGTATTTTATGCTTGGAACTTTAGTTTATGAACTTTATAAATATATATTTATTCACATTAAGATTTTTGTTAATCATGAAATCGATGCAATATAATAATTGATATTCTTGCCCAAAGTATATTTATGCATAAAAAATTTAGTTCTTCACTAATGGAAAATCCATTTAGTCATAGCATAAATAGTATAGTTACAAACATCAATAAGTCTTGTGCTATCGTAATTGAGTTTATGATGAAAAACTTATGATACTTGGGAGATGCTAATAAAAAGGCTATTGCACCACCTAGCCAAAATATGATAATAAAGTATTTCTAACAGACTTTGCATAGCTAATCATATTGTCACCAACATTTATGTTGTGACTTGATAATGTTATAGAACATAGTTTTAATTAGGATCATGAACTCCATAAACCTTATCTGTTTATAACCAGAATTACTGGTAAACATAAATTCATTATAAAAAAGATGGTTTATGTGTGTATCATTGAGTAGCATAGAAATTATAGATCAGTGGGTGGAAAATACTTGGATGATGGCTATGAATCCTTTACATAGCTCAGATCAACAAAGTTTAATAACTTTTGGCTATTTACCAACCATGACAAGTACTATTAGCTTCTCCATGATTTTGATTAGTAACATAATCTTTTAGAACTGTCTAGTACTTGCATGAGGTAATAAGTCAATCTCTCTTGAAGAATTGACATAAGTTAAGTAATGTGGTCAGAGGCTTAATTCAAAAGAAGTATTATAAAATAAAATAAGAAACTGGAGCGGAACCATCCCACTAGAATCTAAGTCCTTAGGACTTGGTATTTTCACTGTAATGTTTAGAACCTTATAGGCAGCAATCTTCATTACAGAAGATGAATAACCAGCAGTTGCTTATACTAATATTATAATTTGATAATGTATTTTACTGTTAGAACAATCATTATAGCATTAAAGGTTATACACTCTAGGTGAAATTAACTTACGACAAAGATCACAAGTGGTGAACCAGGAGAATAAATACTGTCGCTATTTACATATAAGAAAGAAACTCTTCTATATATATATCGTTGACAAAAATAACCGAAAGAAATAAACTAATTGTTTTACCTCATAGAAGTAGAGTGATATGTAAGAATTTATTTACTGAGCTTTTTATTTTGCAAATAGAAATACAACTGAATGCTTTATGTAATTAAAAGGCGTTACTCGATCATTCATACCTGTAAACATGTAAGGACAGTAAGCTTTCTGCATTAGCTTAAAAGCTAAGTAAGTCCCAGAATCCAAGACAGTTCCACCTACTTGTCGCAAATTAAAAACTCATCAGCAAATTGAAAGTTAAATTATTGCACAAATAAACCTAACCTTGCATCAAAAGTAGAATGCTAAGTTACTTATTAAGATTATGTATTAACTAATCTAGTAACCAATTCCTTTATGGATAACTATTAGCTATTAGCAGACCACATATTCAGCATTTTATGTATTTTCAAAATTTTAAATTTTTATGAAATTTTGGGGTTTTGACAATAAAATAATCGAAGAATACATTGGGAAAACCATTCACGAAAGGCCATAGTAATGGAATATTGCAATCCCTACAAAAAAATTATCATCGAATCTGTCACAAATACAAGGGAAACAAGATGGTGAAGGTACACAATGTTACCACCTAAGTTATACTTAGAGGTTTTTTATCAAGTGAGCCTAGTGAACTAGACAAAGATGTTTTGTTCAGACTTCAGAAGACCTTTGGAGGTGCTTCTCGGAAGTGCTTGTTGTACTATGTCACATGTTCATACCCCATAGGGGAGTTGTAATAAAATGTTCTAGCATCATAGTGTTTGTAAAAGACTCAGTCTCTTAGACTTTATTTGTCAATTTGATCGGCCTAGGGTGTTTTTTCCCTTAGTTATTATTGGTTGTTGAACAAACGACTGATAATTTCTGAGTTTTTCACTCAATACCTCCAAAGTTGGGGTGGTCAGCTTGGCATTTAGGCCTTTTGAGGTTATTAGAGTCTATGTGTCAATGTATAAACATGCTAGGAATCATGGCTGAGTCATACGGACATGTCTAAGTCCCCCTAGGTTTTTAAAAAAAAAAAAATTTAAGTTTTTTTTTAATTTTAATTTTCCACAAAACTTAGGTTATTTTTTAATAGTCGAATTGGAAAAATTGATTTTGTAATAAAAATGGGCTCGGAAATCAGTTTAGTCATGGGGGTGCTCATTTTCAAGCTTAGAGCACCATGTAAACCCATAGACCCACTTTTTCTAAGTTTTGAGTGATTTGTCCATCACTCAGGCCAAAAATACCTAAAAATAAAATATTGATTATTTAATTGATGAATTAATTAATTAATGGAGAAAAACCCAAACCCTAAATCATTGGAATTTGCTCTGATTTGACTGAAATTAGTCTCATTGGCTTGGGATTAACTGGATCTGACAATTCCTTGACTGGACGAGGTGATATGGGCTGATCTGTACGTCCACCATAGCATGCAATCTTGGGAATTGTGCCCTCTCTCTCTCCTCCACACGTGTGGGCCCATTTGATTGATTTTTTTTGGATGCTTCAGTCAGCAAGTTGAGGTGTCAGATAAATCAGCTCTCTGATTGATAGTTGCACTTAGTGAGACTTAGATCAAGCTCAGTTAGACATAGATCAAGCCCAGATTCACTCCACATGTAGCTGTAGCCTCTCTCTCCTTGGGAGGTGTGCCCCCCCTGGGATAGATCTCCTATTTTTGCTATAAATAAAGCACATATTACCTCTTCCTAGCTAGTTAGAACTGGGATTGAGGTGTTGTTTCTATTGTACTATTGTTATTTTTCATTTGAAATAAAGAGAATATTTGGAGGCAAGATGATGTCATGTTATTGTGTGTGTGGATGAGCATTTCCATGTTTTACTGAGGTAACCTGTATCTATGTTCATAATTTGCTGATTGTTTATGGATTCATTGCAAAATATTGATAATAAGTTTATTATGATCTTTATAGGAAAGGAGTTTGTTAATAATTTTATTGTCCATCTCTTTCCTTTTGATGCATGTTTAGAGATCTAGATTCAACATGTTTTATAAGTTTATATGCATGCTATTATGAAATCTCATTTTATGTATTAACCGGATCTCACAAGCATTTTGGAAAGTGTTTGGATTCAATTGCAGGTTCCTATATTGGAGAGGGTGCTGATATATCTTTCTTCCTCACTTTCTCCAAAACTTTCTCAAAGGCATAGTCCCTCGACATTCCACCAGAAAGCTCCATGGTTGATCTTCAAGGCTTCCAAAACTCTTTCTCTCTCTTCCTCATAAAAATACAAATCTTACCTGGTTACTTTGGTTACAAGCTTTGTTATCATTTAGATATGTAATATTAAAGTAAAACTTACATATATCTTTTATTTCAAATATCATAATCTAGATCTCATTTCTAAAAGGTCTCATTAGGCATTCTAGATCTAGTTCAGGGAAATTGTTCGTTTTGCATGGCTATTCAAATAAAATCCATAGGTTGCATTAGATTTCTGTTTCTGTTTTAAAAATATTAAATCCAGAAATCAGTGCGTATCTCATTGGCTTCTCAAACGGCAAGCCAAGATCCCAAGGAAAGCTTGCTTTCCTTGGTCCCTTTTTTACCGTTTTAGCTAGCTTTAACTTAGTTTTGTTTGGTTTAAAGTAGGCTGACCCAAAGGTACTTTCAAATTGATTTTGGGAATATTTCATTCTAACATGCTTGATTTATTTTAGCAAGAATAACATAAAGAAGAGAATCTGCTATTCGAAAGTGGCTTTGGGATCGTTCAAATCCCCCCCGAGGGGGCTCCCTTTTGACTATAAATTTTAAATTTTGGGAAAGTTGTAAGATATTGGTTTCATCCTATATAAGAACCAAGAGGATTCAGATCATTTTACTGATATTTTAACAGCATATAATAATTTTTTTCTCCGAATAGGCTCTTTCGAGCCCATTCCTCATCCCCCCTGGGGGGATTCGCACATTTTTTGTTATATTTTGCATTGTATTATTTTTTTTCGCTTGATATTAGTTTCATTTATGCATAAAAACATGCTTTGATTACTTTATCATATATTCCACATTTCAGTATCAAAGTAACTTGAATACTTACCCCATGACTTCCCGATTTACCCACAAGGGGAAAGAGATGCGTGGTAGGAATAATTGGAAAACTTGTGATTTTTTTATGCTTTCTTCTTATAATTAATTTCTGTAATTAATTTTTCTAAAATCAACCCCCTCCTTGATTCCCCGATTGAGGTCCACTTGGACCAAAAGAGGTTCCTGGAGGGTTTTTCTTTTTAAGAAAACACATCCTTTAAAACTCACTAAAATTGACAAGACTACAGTGTGTATGATCTGTACTTGCCTGTAGTTCATCTAATAAGTCAAGATGCATCAAAATGAAGGTGAGTGACTAGTTTAATTAGTCTTCACCTTCACCAATCAACCACCATCAAACGAAAATCCAACTCCTGGATCAAACCGTAAGCAGTGGCAAAATACCCAAAGGAAGCGGGAACTCTTGAAAAGTGACTTCGAGGTACTGATATATGTTACACCTTCAGTTGCATTATGAACAACATCCTCAGAGACTCCATTCAGCCCACATATTCCTTGCGGGTAGTCGTGAAGGTTTAGTTTTGGATATACTCCAAGTAGTCTTGGGTATATCTGGAGTTCCCCCTCACCTAATTGTAATCAAATCATATTTCACATTAACTTAAAACATACCAAGAGGCAATCACAAAACATTCACTCCAAGCACATGCAAGCATATTGATTATTTTTATGACTCCATTTTAAGGCACTGGCTATTTTCTTTCTATATATATATATCTATCTATCTATCTATCTATCTATCTATCTATCTATCTATCTATCTATATTGTGTCTCAGCATTGTGCTTTCGTGCACTCATTTTTTATCTTGTCATCTATGGTTGTTTATGGTTAAATTTCAAAATCCTAAGTAACTCATTCAGTTTAACAACACCATACTAAATACTTTTTCCTTAGTAACTTAATAGGGTCTACCCCCCTTGGCTTCGTTAGGAGTTGAGCCTAAATGAAGGAGTCAAGAACAAGGTGACAGCCTTGACTCGAGACTTTCCCCCAAGGACACACCGAGTGGCTTGAATATTTTTTCCATGTTCCCCCCAGGTGTGTGAAAGGAATTAACACTTTTTGGCACCATTGTTAGGGATAAATAATTTTATTGCTGAGTACAACTTATCTTAACTTTTTTCTAAACAACTAAAAATATAAAAAAAATTTGATTGATCTTGTCTTTAAAAAACATAAAAATTAAAACTCGATCCATCTGGAGACTCCACTGTCTAACATCCCTCTAAGAATTTCTACCCGAAGAAACCACCATCAATTATTCAATCCTCTCCCTAATCCCAAAATATTTATTAGGGAAATATTGAATAGGCAGACTTCTCGTAGAAACCTTGAAGATTTAGGAGACCAATCCCTCTTAGATATCCATCGCATATTTTTAGAGAGTCATATTCACCAATCTCAATAAATGACAGAATTCTTCAAACCCCTTGAATTTTCTCATATAGCAGGTTCTCCCCATGCCATTCCAAATGATGCCATCAAGAAGCTCCCCATCATTTCAGGGAAACCATGCCATCACTACCAAGTCTCACCTCCGAAAGTTCAAAAATTACCTGGTCAGTTATTGCAATGATGCCACCCATGAACATGCCGATGTCAAAATGAAGCTCTTTGCTTTATCCTTAGAATATGATGCTGGAGAATGGTACCTCGATCTAGATGATAATAAGGAACCGATCGATCTAAAAACTGCCCAGGCATTAGCCGAGAAAATAGAAAAGAATATGCAATCTTCAGGCAAGTCCAACATTCCAGGTTACACTAGGGGAAACACTTCCTACAACAAAGAGAAGGGTAAAGCCACCGAATCAGAAAAAAGGGAACCTCTAAGGATCCCATGGAAAAGATGAAAGACATGATAAAGAACTTGGTTACTAGTCAAAACCAACTTATGGAAAATCATCCTGCACAAATGAATCATATGCAAAATAGAATAATCATAGTGGAAAGAAATAATGGACCTAGGAACTTTCAGCCTAAATAGAATCAGATGTATCAAAATAAATCTCCTCAGCAAGAACCTAGGATTTCGAACCAGTTAGACTCAGCTAAAATGGTAGAAGAAGTAATTCCATGAGGTAGACCTTGTGAGCAATTTCACCAAGAAAACACTTGTTATGTTGCAAACCAAGTCATCGAACATGGTATTCCCGAGGTCAGTAATCAGGAAACAACGTCAAGCGAGTCTGATCAAGTGTACATGGTAGGCCAAACCTACCCTTTATCAAACCAGCATGGTAGCAGAACACATATTAAAGTTATGAGAAGGACCTCCTTTCCAACTTATATGGTGAAATTCCTACTCCAGAAAGAATTTAGGAAATGAAGAAGTATAGATTCAAGGGTGCGGTTTATCAAAGAAAGGAGAGGCCATCACCATCTAAACAGTATAAGCGGAAGGTAACCGTTCCTACTCTCCCATATCCCCTTGTTATCCCTGAATCAAATGTTGACATGGGAGAATGGATAAGTAGTGTTAAGATTCATGTTTATGCAACTGATGTGATTAAAATTCCTGGTCAAAAAGAAAAGTTGTTGAAAGCTATAGAGGACAGTCAAAGTAAAACTCATCATTTTGTCAAAGAGGATACTCTCCCTAATAATAATGCTATATTTGAAGTCTAACATATTAAACCTATGGATATGCCTATATTCCTCAATAGTTTTGATCTGAAAAGAGAAGACCACCCGCCTTTTTATGTCTCTCTCCTAGTTGATAACCTTCTCCTTCATAACTGCATGTTAGATTCAGGTGCTTCATCAAATGTCATGACAAGAAGAGTAATGGAATAGCTAAATCTAAGGGTCACCTGACCCTACCACAATGTTTATTCAATGGATGCAAGAGAAGTTGAAGTGGTAGGGATAATTTTAAATCTACATGTTAAGTTGGCCAAGTATCCTGACATCGACATGTCGATGGATGTGGTAGTGATAGATGTTCCAGATAATTGGGGTATGTTTCTATCCAGAAAATGGGTGGCAACTCTTGGTGCATACATTAAAATGGATTGGACATATGCTACTATACCTGCATCAGAAAACACTAGGGTGATACTCCACAGAGAGAAGCAAAGGAAATGACATGTAGAAAACCCTAAGAATCCCAAAAATGAATTTGTTCATTTTACTGATAACTTTGGGAACTATGCTATATTGTCAAATTTCATGGCCCCTATTAAGGAAAACATTAAAGATGAAAATATAGATGAAGTTTGGCAAATGTACTTTGACGTGGGTTATTCCAAAGCTAGAAAGGGTGCATGCATTGTGATCATTTCTCCTTCAAGTAAATTCTACAAATTTGTTTTCAGGTTAGAGTTTGAAGCATAAAAAAATGTAGCTGAGTATGAGGCATTGTTTCTAGGGTTAAGAATTGCTAAAGACACGGGGATACAAATGTTGAACATAAAAGGTGATTCATACTTAGTTGTCCTCCAGATTAAGAGTCAATATCAATGAAAAAATGACAGACTAAGGAATTATAGAAATGCCATATGGGACACCATGGAATGCTTTGATGCACTTAACATTCAAAAGGTCCCTAGAGAAATGAATGGGTTAGCATACAAGTTGGCATTAGCAACATCCACCCTCCAGCCGTCAGATGAAATGATTAGTGGGAATGGAAAAATGGAAATTAATTTCAGACCTTCAATTCCAGATAATGTAGATCACTGGCAGGTGTTTAAAGATGTTGAGAAACTCTTGAGATTCATCCATAATCTTCAATAGTTTGAAGGTTTCAATATTAGTTATCAGCAAGAGGGTAAAGAGTATCAGGAATGCGAGAATAATGAAAGGAATCACATCCTGAGTAGCCTTATAGCTTTTGAAAATCTGTTTGATCGACAGGATCATCATAAAAACAAAAAAAGAAGAAATAAATCTTGGGGATTATATGGAAATAAACATAGGAATTGATAAGGACCCCAAGTTAATAAAAATTGGAAAAGGTTCTTTGGAAAAGGAAAGGAACAATTTGATCAACTTAATCAAAGAATATATAGATGTGTTGGCCTTTAGTTATGATGAACTTAAATCCTATCGAGAATATGTGTTTCAACACAATATTCCCCTCACAAAAGAGGCTAAGGAGGTCAAGCCTTTCCGACAAAAACTTAGGCGAATAAATCCAAAGTTGGCCCCCATTGTGTAGAAGGAACTTCAAAAGATGTTAGCAGCAGGGATCATAGCACCTACAAGACATTCATCGTGGTGCTCCAACTTATTTGTTGTCAGAAAGAAGAATGGGTCAATTAGAATATGTATAGATTTCAGAAATCTGAATGCATCATGCCTAAAAGATAATTACCCATTGCTCGACATGGAAACATTGCTTCAAATAGTAACGGGATCATGAATGAGGTCCATGTTGGATGGATTTTCTGTTTATATCCAAGTGTTGGTAAATAAAGAGGATCAACATAAAACTACATTCACCACACCTTGGGGCACTTATAAATTTTTAAGAATGCCTTTTGGCTTATTAAATGCAGGCGCCACCTTCCAAAGAGCCATGGATTTTTCCTTCAAAGAACTTGTAGGAAAAATAATCAAAATATATCAAGATGAATTAACTGTTTTCTCGAAAGAAATATCTGACCACATAAGTCATCTTAGGCAGGTTTTCATAAGATGTCAGAAATATGGTATTTCCTTAAACCCTGCCAAGTCAATATTTGGGGTTGACGAAGGCAAGTTGTTGGGACACATCATTTATAAGGATGGTGTCAAGGTCGATCCTGAGAGAGTTGAAGCCATTAAGAATGTCCCCTTGCCTCAGAATCTTAAAGCTCTCCATTCTTTCAATGGGGAGATCAATTTCATAAGGAGATTCATCCCAAATTTAGCAGAACTAATGAAGCCTCTACAAAAATTGTTAAATAAAGATGCTAAATTTGAGTGGACGGATGAAGGGAAATATGCTTTTAGGTCTATCAAAGATGCCCTATCTAGGTTCCCAATCTTGATCAGTCCAGATGTTTCCAAGGAGTTTCAGATATTTTCCTTTGCCTCGGAGGACACCATTGCTGGTGTTTTGCTTCAAAAGAATAAGGAAGGACAAGAACAACCTATAGGATTGCAACATTCAGAGTTGAAGTATACCACCATAAAGAAACAGGATTATGCTCTTGTCAAGTCCCTTAAACATTTCAGAACTTATGTAGGATACTCCAAAATCATTGGGTATGTACCCCATGCAGCTGTCAAGGATATCATGGCTCAACAAGATTGTCTAGGAATTAGGGGTAAGTGGGTTTCAAAGATTCAAGAATATGATTTAGAGATAAAACTTACCAAATTAATTAAGGGATAGGATCTTGCAAAGATGTTGACCCAAGGAAATGAAAAGGCCTTAGGAATAATCTTCCAGAATAGTGATTCAAAACAAAGTGTATCAGACAAACTTCAGAGATTAGAGCAGCACCCTTGGTATGTCGACATCATTTTTTTCCTTCGTAACCTTACATGCCCTAATCACCTACTTGGCCATAAAAGAAGAGAATTAAGGTTAAAACCAACTAAGTATTGTTTAACAAAAGATGGTTTGGGTTGGAGAAACCCCAATGGTTTAATACTTAGATGTGTCGATGAACCTGAGTCCAAAAAATTCATGGTTGAGTTCCATTCAGGATTTTGTGGTGGACATTTTGCAGCAAGAACAAACACCCATAAAATCCTGAGAGCAGGCTACTATTGGCCAAACGTCTTTTCATATGTGCACAATTCTGTCAGAGTTTTCCCCCAATGTCAATTGTTCATTGGAAAGCATAAAATGCAGGCCTTTCCTTTAAACCCAATAGTAGTCCAAGCCCCTTTCCAGTAGTGGGGGCTTGATTTCATCGGTAAGTTTAAAGATAACTTGAGCAATGGTTATTCTTGGATACTTACCACCACTTATTATTTCACCAAGTGGGTAGAGGCGATACCCACGAAGAAGGAAACCGATGCTATAGTCATGGATTTCTTAGAAGATAAGATTATCACAATATTCGGTGTGCTACCCAGAATCATCACAGATAATGGACCATGCTTTGTTTCTGCTGAGATGTCATCTTTTTGTTTCAAGTACGACATTGTCCTATCCCATTCATCCAACTATTACCCCCAAGGAAATGGTATAGCTGAGTCAAGTAATAAAAAATTAATGATCATAATCAAGAAAATTGTGGGTGATAATAAGAAGGCTTGGGATAGCAAGATCAATTTTGCATAATGGGCCGATAGAATCACAAAAAAAAGTTCAACTGGGAGGAGTCCTTTTTGAACTTTTATATGGCCTAGAATTCATCTTACTTGTCCACTTAAAGCTTTCTGTGTATCAGCTTCTCCAGACCTTTAGCTCAGATCAGGATGCCATTAAGAACATAATCAACCAGTTGATCGAGTTAGATGAGAGTAGAAGGAATTCCCTTGACCAAAGTATCAGAAATTCAGACAAAGTCAAGAGAACCTTTGATAGATCTACCTGTCCAGGATCCTTTCAAGTAGGTGACACAGTCTTGTGTTCAGACAAATAGTGGGAGAAACCTGGGAAGCACGAAAAGTTCAACAACTTATGGTTGGGGCCATATATCATTGATGAAGTAGTAGGAACAAATTCTTTCTATCTAAATGACCTAGAAGGAGAAAGACTAAGCCTACCAGAGAATGACTTTCACCTCAAGATGTTATTCTCTGAGACGGTTTGATGCCTTTATTAGAATTGGTGGTTTTAGGGCCAATTTCTAAACCTTGCCCTAAATGTATTTTTAAATTTCATGTATCGTATTGTTGTATTATAGATGTTTTGTACCATGTTATTAACCTTGAAAATTTTCTTTTGTATATTAGTCTTGTAAAATATTTCCTTTTTGTATATCATAGACTAATTTTGTACATTAATCTACTTTTTCAGTTGATTTCTTTTATATATATGTTATTGAAAAGATTTAATTGCTATACAGGAACTAGAGATTTCGGAGTTCTCACATCCTCTTCTTTGATCAAAAGATTATTCAAAGCATGTGTCCCTAGATGGAGCCAGATGTTACTACCTAAGTTATTGTTAGTGCTTTTTTATCAAGTGATCCTGGTGAACTGGACAAATATGTTTTGTTCGGACTTCAGAATACCTTCAGAGGTGCTTCCGGGAAGTGCTTGTTGTACTATGCCACATGTTCATACCCCATAGGGGAGTTGTAATAAAATTTTCTAGCATGATAGTTTCTGTAAAAGACACGGTCTCTTAGAATTTATTTGGCAATCCGATCAGCCCAGGGTGTTTTTTCCCTTGGTTATTATTGGTTTTTGAACAAATGACTGATAATTTCTGAGGTTTTCACTCAATACCTCTAAAGTTGGGGTGGTTGGCTTGGCATTCAGGCCTATTGAGGTTATTAGAGTCTATGTGTCAATGTATAAACATGTTAGGCATCATGGTTGAGTCATATGAACATGCCTAAGTCTCCCTAGGTTTTTATTTTTTTTTAATTTTAATTTTTCCACAAAACTTAGGCTATTTTTTAATAGTCTAATTGGAAAAATTGGTTTTGTAATAAAAGTGGGCTCAGAAATCAGTTTCAATCATGGGGGTGCTCATTTTCAATCTTAGAGCACCATGTAAACCCATATATGTACTTTTTCTAAGTTTTGAGTGATTTGTCCATCACTCAGGTCAAAAATCCCTAAAAATCAAATATTGATTATTTAATTGATGAATTAATTAAATAATGGAGAAAATCCCAAATCCTAAATCATTGGGATCTGCTCTGATTTGACTGAAATCAGTCTCATCGGCTTGGGATTGACTGGATTTGACAATTCCTTGACTGAAGGAGGTGATCTAGGATGATATGGGAGTGCACCGCAACATGCAATCTTGGGAATTGTGCACTCACTCTCTCCTCCACATGTGTGGGCCCATCTGATTGAGTTTTGGTGGATGCTTCAGTCAGCAAGTTGAGGTGTCAGATAGATCATCTATCTGATTGATAGTTGTAATCAGTGAGACTCAGATCAGGCTTAGTTAGACATAGATCAGGCCTATATTCACTCCACATGCAGCTACAGTCTCTCTCTCCTTAGGATTTGCGCCCCCCTGGGCTAGATCTCTTGTTTTTGCTATAAATAAAGCATAGATTACCTCTTCCAAGCTAGTTAGAACTAGGATTGAGGTTTTGTTGCTATTGTACTATTGTCATTGCTCATTTGAAATAAAGAGAAGCTTTGGAGGCAAGATGGTGTCATGTTATTGTGTGTGTGGATGAGCATTGCCATGTTTTACTGAGGTAACCTGTATCTATGTTCATAATTTGCTGATTGTTTGTGGATTCATTGCAAAAGATTGATAATAAGTTTATTATGATCTTGATAGGAAAGGAGTTTGTTAATAATTTTATTGGCCATCTCTTTCCTTTTAATGCATCTTTATAGATCTAGATTCAACATGTTTTATAAGTTTATATGTATGCTATTATGAAATCTCTGTTTATGTATTAACCAGATCTCACAAGCATTTTGGCAAGTCTTTGGATTCAGTTGTAGGTTCCTAGGTTGGAGAGGGTGTTGATATAGCTTGCTTCCTCACTTTATCCAAAACTTTCTCAAAGGCATAGTGCCTCGACATTCCATCAGAAAGCTCCACAGTTGATCTTCAAGGCTTCTAGCACTCTTTCTCTCTCTTCGTCCTTATAAAAATACAAATCTTACTTGGTTACTTTGGTTACAAGATTTGTTATCATTTATATCTGTCATATTAAAGTAAAACGTACATAGATCTATTATTTCAAAACTCATAATCTAGATCTCATTTCTAAAAGGTCTCATTAAGCATTCTAGATCTAGTTCAGGGAAATCATCCGTTTTGCATGGCAATTTAAAGAAAATCCATAGGTTGCATGCGTTAGATTTCTGTTTCTATTTTAAAAAGATTAAATCTAGTAATCAATGCGTATCTCATTGGATTCCCAAACAACAAGCCAAGATCCCAAGGAAATATTGCTTTCCTTGATTCCTTTTTTACCGTTTTGGCTAGTTTTAACTTAGTTTTGTTTGGTTTAAAGTAGGCTGACGCAAAGGTACTTTCAAAGTGATTTTGGGAATATTTCATTATAACATGCTCACTGTATTTTTGTTGATGTAACTGTAACTTTGAAATGTATTCACTTGTATTTCTGATCTATTGTAACCCGATGTTTATTCCAAGATGTACTTGTGTCATGTCATGCCTCGATGCTCCTACCAGGAGGATCTATATTGTAAGCAATTCATGTCAAGTCATTGTGGGTAACCCTCCTATTGTCTAAGGGTTAAAGTCCCCACAGTTTCGAGGCACTGGGGTTATTAGACTCTCCTAGAGAGGTCGGCCCTAGTAGGGTTTTAGTCATGTCGGGATTAGTATAAATAGAGAGCTGGACTCTCTATTTAGAACAAATCTCACACACACTCAAGTATAGCACATAGTTTAGGAAAGAGAATACACTGGGGCTAGATAGAAATAAGGTTACTGCTATCGGGAGATCACTTACTATTTTGGGTTTTACTTTGGTGCTGATTCTATCTTTGAGGAAGTTGCGGGGTTTTCTCCATTTATGGTTTCCTCGAGGAAAAACACTGTGTTCATTGTATATTGTGTTTTATTGTTGTGCTTTTTGTTCTCTTAGTTAAATATCCTAATGTTATGCTATCTTAATGTTAAAAGTATAACATGGTATCAGAGCTAACCTGAGAACAAGACACCGTATAGCTGTGGGAACTAGGGATTCCTACTTTGTGGATCTCTCTCCATAGATTTTCAGCAAAATAAGGTTGGAATAACTCTCCTCCCTAGGGTTCATCTTTCTGTCGAAGCAGAATCCAATTCTGAGGTTTTTTAGTTTTGGACCTGACACTACTGCCGGAAGTTAGGGCTTTTCATAGAAGAGGAATTGTTCAGTGAGCCCAGGCTTGGATTGAAATCCTCCCTAAAATTGAAGATAGGGATAAAATTCAAAGCAATTGGTTGGACAGAACTCTAGAAAAGAAAAACCCTAATTTGCTCCTGAACCAACTCTACAGGATTTTAGCTCCAAATCCAGATCCGACATCTTGACCTGGTAAGATATAAATATTTTGTATTTTCATTTGAGGTTCTTAGTTAAGATGTCTCATCATACCAATCTTGATGAAAAGGTTGAGGGAGATGATAACTTCCAAGCTTGGAAGTATAGGATCTCTGTGGTCTTGGAAGAAAATGAGTTGGACTCCTATATCAGTGAGGAGGTTCTAGTTCCAGAGGGAGATGAGGCAAAAGCCTTACATAAGAAGAAGTTGGTTATGGAAAAGAGAATCATTGCTGATTCTATCAAGGATCACCTCATCCCATAGGTGTCCTCTCTCAAGGCACCTAAAACTATGTTTGATTCCCTAACCAAACTGTTTGAAGGGAAGAACATCAGTCGAAAGATGACTCTAAGGAATTAGTTGCAGAATGTAAAGATCCAGAATGTTGAGACCATCCAGTCTTACTTCACAAGGGTCTCTTAGATCAAAGAACAACTAGAAGCTGTAGATGAAGAAGTGGAGAATGCAGAATTGTGATGATAACACTGAATGGCCTCCCTAGGTCATGGGATTCATTCATTCAAGGAATCTGTGCCAGAAAGAAGTTAGTCAAGTTCAAAAGACTATGGGAAGAATGCTCTCAAGAAGAATCTTAGAAATTAGCTTGAGAAGAGAATATGGGAAGTGAATATCAAGCCCTCAAAGTTCACTCCAAGAAAGGCAAAAGAAACTCTCATCATTCCAAAGGTAAGAACTTTCACCATAAAGCTAACATTAGAAAGGACCTATCTAGATTGAGATGTTATACATGTGATGAAAGAGGACACTTTGCAAAAGATTGTCCTAGAAACAATATTAACTCTCATAAGAATAAGGGAAACAAGAGAAGACATCATGCTCATGCTATAGAGGATGTTGAACCTTCCAAGAAGAAAACCAGATATGAAAGTGAATATTCTTCTAGTGAAGATAAATATGTTTTGATTTCCGCTCTTACGGGAAACATTACTCATGGAAGCACTGATTGGCTTATAGACAGTGGAGCTTCCAAGAATATTATAGGATTCAAGGAATCCTTTGTGAAACTATCAGAACATGAATCACCTCACAAGGTGAAGCTAGGATATTACTACTAGTATCCAATGAAAGGTAGTGGGGAATCCTCCTATAAAGTAGAATCTAGAAAGTCTATGACAATGAAGGAAGTATTGTTTGTGCCAAGACTCAAGAAGAACCTTCTCTCCATATTTGCATTAGATGGAAAAGGAATGAGGGTTGCATTCACAGATGGTCAAGTCATCATGTGGCCAAAAGGAAAGACCATCGATGATGCAGTAGTGATTGGAGAACAAGAAGGAGGTTTGTACAAATTAAAGGGCCATCCAGAAAAAGCATTGGTCCATGACATAGTAGAGCCAAATGAACTTTGGCATAGAAGACTTGCACATGTGCATTATAGAGAACTACCTATTGCAAGCAAAGTTGTTGAAGGTCTTCCAGAAATCCAAGCAAAACATGATGGGGTCTGCAAAGGATGTGCAAAAGGAAAGAATACAAAGAAGACATTTCCAAGAAGCGGAATCAAAGCAAAAGGAATCTTGGAAATCATCCACTCCGATGTATGTGGTCCTATGTCATCAAGATCACTAAGAGGGTATGCATATTATGTTTCTTTTATTGATGAATTTTCTAAGAAGACATGGGTTTACTTCACGAAGAATAAAGACAAAGTATTCAGCAAGTTGAAGGAATTCAAAGCCTTGATTGAGAATCACACTGAAAAGAAGATCAAGACCTTTCGATCTGACAATGGCAGAGAATTCACTTCAAATGAATTCAAAGAGCTATGCAAAGACTCAGGGATTAAGAGGGAGTTTTCCACTCCTTACAATCCACAATAGAATGGGGTTGCAGAAAGGAAGAATATAACTATCATGGAAGTTGCAAGAGCAACGCTTCATGATGGAGATATTCCTATGCATATTTGGGTGGAAGCTGCCAAAACAGTGGTGTATGTATAGAACTGTACTCCACATAGAGTACTTGAGAAAAAGACTCCTGAAGAAGTCTTCTCCAGCAAGAGACCAGAAGTCAGCCATCTCAGAATATTCAGCTGTCCTGTGTATTTACACATTCCAAGAGAGAAGAGAACAAAATTAGATCCTTCCGGTAAGAAGGGTATATTTGTCGAATATTTTGAAAACTCAAAGGCTGACATAATATACTTCCTAGGATTCAAGAATATTGATATCACTAGGGATGTGACATTTGATGAAGAAATAGCTTACAACAAATCCATAAAGAAACCTACTAAAGAATATGAAGAAGCAGAACCACCCAGGATTCATGATACAACCATGAATGAAGAAGCTCAAGAAGAAGATCGATAATTTGAAGAACCACAAAGACCTGTAGATCCACCTTAGGAAAAGAATCCTCACAAGAGGAAACCTGCTTGGGTATGAGAAGTTATCCAAGGTGCGAAAAGATATGGGGCTATAGAAGAGAATCATAGAGAAGGAAAGAGGACCAGATCATGCTCGGGGTATGTAGCATTACTATGTGATTTCATTGATAAAGAACCTTCCAATTATGAAGAAGCGGTAGAACGGAAAGAATGGAAGGATTCTATGATCAAAGAGTATCAGTCGATCGTGAAGAATGATGTTTGGGATGTTGTCCCAAGACTAGAAGGGAATTCAGTTGTAACTTCCAAATGGATCTACAAGATCAAGCATGCTGCAGATGGTAGCATAGAGAAATATAAGGCAAGATTTATTGCTCATGGTTTCTCCCAGAAAGAAGGAATAGACTATGAAGAAACCTTTGCAACTGTAGCCAGATACACTTCCATCAGATCGGTACTTGCTCTAGCTGCATTGATGAAATAGAAGATATACCAAATAGATGTCAAGACTGCTTTCTTGAATGGTGTAGTGGAAGAGGAAGTGTATGTGGAGAAACCACTCGGTTTTGAGACACATGACAGAGAGTCTCATGCATGTAGATTGAAGAAATCCCTATATGGTTTTAAATAGGCACCCAGGACTTGGTGTGGCAGAATTGATAGCTTTCGATCCAGTTTAGGATTTACTAAAGAGCATGGGTGAAAGAGCAGAGCCTTTTTAGCGTGGTTGTAGGATGTGTTCCCGCATGGATAAATGTGAGTACTGGGCCTTTTTGATGTGATTATAGGATTGGTTCCTACATGATTAGATGTGAGTGTTCGATGTGCCTTTCTGATGAGTAGGTTAGATGTAAGTGCTAGACGGGCCATTCTGACTTGGTGTCAGATATAAGCGCTGAAGAAAGACCTACATGGAGGCCAAACCTACAACCAGCATGAAAAAGGGTTGACTCTGTAGAACTTCCTGTGATGAGAAGAATCATGAGATATCACCCGTGATGATCTAGTGATGTTGATCCAGCAGTGATGATCCAAATCGAGTGATGATCCAGATCCAGTGATGATGACCAGTGATGATCCAAATCGAGTGATGATCCAGATCCAATGATCATGTCCAGTGATGATCTAGATCCAGTGATGATGATCTAGATCGAGTGATTATCCAGATCCAGTGATGATGACCAGTGATGATCCAGATCCAAAGATGAAGATGACTTGAAGATACATATGACGAGATGATCCAGAGAAGAAGACCAGTGATGAAAACTGTGTCGAGAGAATACCTTCCTAGTTAAGAGGGAGTGTTGATGTAATTGTATCTTTGGAATGTATTCACTTATATTTCTTATCTATTGTAACCCGATGTTTATTCCGGGATGTACTTGTGTCATGTCATGCCCCGATGCTCCTATCGGGAGGATCTATATTGTAAACAAGTCATGTCAAGTCATTGTGGGTAACCCTACTATTGTCTAAGGGTTAAAGCCCCCATAGTTTTGGGGCACTAGGGTTATTAGAATCTCCTAGAGAGGTTCCCCCTAGTAGGGTTTTATTCCTGTCGGGACTAGTATAAATAGAGAGCTGGACTCTCTATCTAGAACACATCTCACACACACTCAAGTATAGCGCATAGTTGAGGAAGGAGAAGACACTAGGGCTAGATAGAAAGAAGGTTACTGCTATTGGGAGATCACTTACTATTTTGGATTTTAATTTGGTGCTGATTCTATCTCTGAGGAATTTTCCGGGTTTTCTCCATTTATGGTTTCCCCGAGGAAAAACACTATGTTCATTGTCTCTTGTGTTTGATTGCTGTGCTTGTTGTTCTCTCAGTTAAATATCCTAATGTTATGCTATATTAATGCTAAAAATATAACAATTTTATCAAGAATAATAGAAATAATAGGAGTTTCTATTCGAAAGTGGCTTTGGGATCGTTCAAATCCCCCTAGGGGACTCCCCTTTGATTGTAAATTTTAAATTTTGGGAAAGTTGTAAGATCTTGGTTTCATCCTATATAAGAACCAAGATAATTCAGATAATTTTAGTGATATTGTAACAGCATATAATAAAAATTTTCTTTGAATAAGCTCTTTCGAGCCCATTCCCCATCCCCCCTGGGGGGGATTTACATCTTTTTTGTTATTTTTCGCATTGTCTTATTTCGGTTCACTTTAGATTAGTTTAATTTATGTAGAACAACATGATTTGATTAATTTATCATATATTCCACATTTCACTATCAAAGTAACTTGAATACTTACCCCACGACTTCTCGATTGACCCGCAAGGGGAAACAGATGCGTGGTAGGAATAATTAGGAAACTTGTGATTTGTTTCTGCTTGATGCTTATCATTAATTTATGTAAGTGATTGTTCTAAAATCAATCCCATCCTTTAATCCTTGATTAAGGTCCACTTGGAATGAAAGAGGTTCCTGGAGGGTTTTTCTTTTTAAGAAAACACATCCTTTAAAACTCACTAAAATTGACAAGACTCTGGTGTGTATACTCTGTACTTGTCTGCAGTTCATCCGATCAGTCAATATGCATCAAAATTAATGGGTGTGACTATTTTAATTAGTCTTCACCTTTCCTAATCAACCATCATCAGGTGAAAATCCAATGCCTCGATCAAACCGTAAGCGGTGGAAAAATACCCAAAGGAAGCAGTAACTCCTGAAAAGTGACCTTGAGGCACTGATATTTGTTACACCTTTGGGTGCATTATGAACAACAATATTAGAGACTCCATTCAGCCCACATATTCCTTGCGGGTAGCTGTGAAGGTTTAGTTTTGGACATACTCCAAGTACTCTCGGGTATATCTGGAGTCCCCCCCTTGCCTAATTTTAATCAACTCATATTTCACATTAACTTAAAACGTACCAAGAGGAAATTGCAAAAATTTCACTCCAAGCACATGCAAGTACATTGATTATTTTATGACTCCATTTTAAGGCACTGGCTATTTTATTTCTATATATATATATTGTGTCTCAGCATTGTGCTTTCGTGCGCCCATTTTTTATCTTGTCATCTATGGTTGTTTATGGTTAAATTTCAAACTCCTAAGTAACTCATTCAATTTAACATCACCATACTAGATAATTTTTCCTTAGTAACTTAATAGGGTCTACCCCCCTTGGCTTCGTTAGGAGTTGATCCTAAATGGAGGATTCAAGAACAAGGTTACAGCCTTGAATCGAGACTTGCCCCAAGGACACATGAGTAGCTTGAGTATTTCTGCCATGTTCCCCCCGGGTGTGTGAAAGGCGGCAACACACATGAAATAATGATCTTGGGAAAGAGGTATCTAACAATTATTTATCCATTCCAAAAACATTGGATCACAAGATTAACCATTTTATCACTATTCCACTACTTCACTACCATTTTTTGGATAAAATTCACTGCTTCACTAAGTTTGGTTTTGGTAAAAAGAGATATATTTTTCTTGCACTTCAATATTCCATACATGTGTCCTAAGGACACTACTGACACTTTTGAGATGGGTAGTTCATGACTCTTATGTATTATTTAGCCTTTGGCATGGATATTAACAATTTTGGGCCATTTGATATTTCTATTCTTATCCCAAGATTATTTAAATGAGATGTCCATGGAGGAATTATGGAGAATATTCCTTGCACATGCTTGAGGTATACATGGGTTTCACCAAGAGATTGACTTTATCATAAGTATCGTTATTGAATTGTCATACTTATATCTAGATTGAGAATGATTTTGTCATCAGTCCATGCTATTTTAGTTGCTAATGTTGAAAAAAATTATTAATTTTTTAAAGACATACATTTATAAATATTTTAAAGATGTATTTTAATTTGTTATTATTCAAGTGATATTTATTTATTTACAAATAACACTTTATAGAATGTTAGTGGGAATGGTTAGAATTGGGGGCGATTTTGGGTATTATTTGGGGCTATTTCATAAACAATGTTCAAATGAGCAGTTTAAGGTATTAAACTTCAAGTCATTTTCGAAGTCTTAACTTGCATTTTTAAAAATAATAATATCGTAGGTAAACCATTGATAACCAATTACAAGCCTTCTTTCCAACATACTAAAGACTACAAAAATTAGATAAAAAAAGGAAAAGTTATGGTCCCTACAAGGTTCCCCTTCTTTCCATGCACCTTAGCTTCACCCAACTCAACATGCATGATCAACCCTAAATTCATGGTAGGGTTAATGTTCTTGTATCTTAGGGTTTTGTCATTATGTATGTTGGGAACATAATCCTTGGTGTTTGAATTATCTCCCTATTCGCGTAAGGAGAATACCAAAGGTTGTTGGTGAATACAAAGAGTCACTTGGGAGTCCAAGTGTCCACTTGAGAGATGAACCCAAGGGAGATTCTCAATGTATAAAAATACATATAGTTAATGAGAATTAATACACATAACATCAACATCTTTCTATCTTATTTGCATAATTTCCTATATTCCCAATGAGGCACCTAATAGTGGTATGAGAGCGACGTTTTTTCCTCCTGAGTTTGGCCTCTGTCCTCGTCATCCTGCAATTATTCTCTACCAGTTCTGTAAAATCCTAAGAATTTTTCCTTCCCATGTGGCATATTCCCTGCAGATCTCACCCTCAAAACTTCCCACTCAGAATATCAACTCCGTCAACCTTGCTTTGAGGTATTATTCTCTAAATTGTATTCATTCTTATCAATCAATCTATTCAAGCACCCTCTGTCTATGTTCAATTATGGAATCTTCACCTTTGTAAAGTCTTCCACATTCACTTCCATGCCTAATGTGTTTTTATCTATCATGAATCTTAACCATAATATATGCTCTCTTGGACATTCAATAAGCTGAAACCATGAATACCATTCTCTCTATTGTGCATGGAGACTGGTATTTTATGTAATTGCATGAACCGTAATCCCATAGTTTTGTTTTCTTCTTACCATCTCTATCATTAATGCATGAACCCTAATATTGTGTTTTCTCTTAAAAGATATGTGTGGTTCCTCCAACTTGTTTGTGGTTCCTACAACTTATTTGTGGTTCCTACACATGTGTTTTCCCTTTGACGAGAGCTTTACATGGTATAGTTTAATTCCCTTTATCATCTCTAGAAAACACCTACAATGGAATGTTAATCACTATCAAGAATATAGGGACACTCCCATGCCATATAGAGGACAGTAATGAGAGGTCATTGTATCATTTTCTGTCTCTATAAGTTATGTTCAGACATAAGTATTATATTGTTGAAAAGTAATTCCCACTATAAGGGAAGATGGTTTCATAGTAAAGTTCCACTGACATCATCTCTTCGTGTTGGGCCTAAGGTATTTTGGATAAATTACGAAGAATTTTTGGTGAAGAGGGCCGTTCAACAAAGTGGTTAATGGGAGTGCACCCGCAAAAGAAGGAAGGACCCTAACGTAAGGGCGGAAAATATAGGAAAGGTAGTGATTGATTTAGTTAATTGGAAAATTGGTTAGATGTTGGTTATATTTTTGTGTCCACTTAGTGGACCATATGGTTCACGAGACCAATACAAAAACATAATGGGTTGGGTAGAATAGATTGATGAAGAATTGGTGTTGGTTGTATTGTAATAGCTAATGTACGGCGAGGATATTCTTTTGTAACTAAGAGAAATTGATTTATAGGTTGTGTATGCATATCTATGATGTATCATAAGAATAAGAGTGTTAGGTATGTAGGTGTTAAGCCAAAAAATCCCCCACTAAGCTCTACATGGCCTACACCACCCAAGGACACCCATATACGACCCTCATTTGACCCCATTTGACCCCCACACCCTTAAGAAGGATTAAAAACATGGAAAAGGGCTTAAAAACCCCTAAAAAGAGCCTAAATAGTTATCATAGGGGATAAAGTCTCCAAAAAGGAGCTAAAACCCCTCAAAGGAGCCTAAAACCCTAAAAATAGCTAAAGATTGAGTGAAAGGGGCTAAAATTCGAAAAAAAGGGGCTAAATCCCCGACGATGGGGATGAGAAGCCTAAAAAAGCTATAAATATAGTGGTGGTGGTCACTCTAAAAATATTGCTTCCTTGCATACTATTATGATGCCCGAGTGAGTGCCTTGAGACCATTTTCCTCTCAAGCCATTCACTCTCCCTCTCATCCATCCTCCTATTGAGCCATAGCTCCCCCCATTCTCAAGAGAGATGATTCTCTCGATAGGGCATGGTGGCCCATTTCCAGCCATAGAAGGTATAATCTCTATTTTGTGTTGTTTATTTCAGTTTTTCTAACATATAGTTGCTTGTAGGTTTCATGTTCTTGCAGGTCTCCTTTGTTTTCTTACAGGTCTTCAGGTTTTCTAACAAGTTGTATATAGGGTATTGGAGCTAAACCCATAATCTTGTGTGCATATGGGTTTCTTTGTTTCTGTTTTTCTTCCATTTCTATTTTGTTTTTCTTGCACAACCACCAGGAAACCTACCATTCCATCCTATAGATGGAAGGTAGCCATTCCTGCCCTGTAGTAAGGGAGAAATCCCTGCTACAGAACTGGCAACCATACCAAGTCGATCCCATAGGATCCCTGGAGTGTTTTTACAAGTTTTAGTTTTTAATATTGTTTTTTTTTTCCCTAGTTTAAATTTCGATCAAATATAGCTTATATCTCCATTTTCTACATTTCTAGTTACTGCCAAGCCTCCTCAAGGCCAATCCGAGCCCATTTTGCCATAGTACAGGTTACTGTTGGCCGGATCTGGCTCAGGACTAAAAAAAAATTCACTTTCTGGAGCAGGCCGCTCTTATCGGGATGAAAGAGGGGACTAGGTCACTCATTCAGGCCTGACATATGCGACCAAGTCTCCCATTTTTCCTCGAAAGGTGCGACCCCCTCCCAGAAGTCAGCCTACTTCTGTCTGTAGGTTCTGAGTGAAGCCCTTGCCTGTTTTTGGGAAAATTTGGTGACCCCCTCACCACAATTGACCCAAAAAGTGCGATCTGTCTCTCAGAGTTTGATTTTTTAAAAGTTGAGGACTATCAGTGCGGCTCAGCCACCTTTACCCATCAAATCTATTTCTGTTTCTGTTTCTGTTCATTTTCTTTGCAGCATGTGTAAATCAATGTGTAAATCAATGGTTAATGGAATAATGAACATGAACAAAGCTTGATTAAAAAATTACTGTAATTAAAATCAACATCTTGCCTAGCCCTTCCTCATCTACCCAGTCATCACCCTTCAGGGTATTCTGGGATAAGATGAAGGGTGAAGCTCGTATAGTAACAAGCACTTCACCTATTATTTTTTGAAGCCACTAAAAACGGGTGACTTGGAAGGTAGAGGGGGTAGAGAAGGAGGGCTTCTCACGATGCTCAACATCCTCCCTGTTGACCAGCCTTGCATCCAGAGGGTGACCTATGGATCTATGGATGGGCTTAGTCCCATTGTGTTGAGATCCCAACACCCTTTTCCTGGATGAAGAAAAATATAGGTGCAAGGTAGTCACCTAGTCAGGCTATCATAGTTAAGATTCACAAATGGTACATGTGTAAATTTCTAGTTATCATTTATTTCTTTCATTGACAATGTTCTGAACTCTATGGAATATTCATAAACCATTTAAGTAGCCACTAAGCATAACAGAAAGAAAAAAGACATACACACAAACCGTACCATATAAACCAACCCAACTCAGTTCATGACACTGAGTGAGCCATTAAAATTTACAATTTACTCTAAGTCAAACATCTGCAGTCTTTGAGGACATAAGTCCCTGATTTCCTTAACCATGGGAAGTACTTGGGCTCAGTGTAGAAACTCATTGTGAGGAGTACCACGGGAACCCCAAAGTAGCTATCCGGTGAGAGGAATTGCCAAGTGAAACAAGCAACGACCCCCATTGATTGACTAGCACTCCCATGAGGAAAAATCCAAGCGCTATCTTGTGGCAGTCTTGGTGGCCGAGTGACCACTTGAAGCCAATAGGAAGCCATTAAAATAGGGGCACGAGGGCTTCACTTGTTGACCAATATCCTATCACGTTAGTTCATATTGTGGGTTTTAAAATTGTCAAAAATATAACCAATATATTGCAGGTATTGCGAGGGATGAGGGGTTTAAGGTGGGTGTGGGTAGGGTGGTTTATAAGGATTGAGGTATAAAAAGGGGTGGGGGGTAGGTTTTAAGTATTGGGAGGGGGTTTCAACAAAAAGAGTTTGGATCAATATTTCTCGAAATTAAGGGTATTCTTTAATGTCCAATGATTGCACGTGCTATGTGAGAGGTTCACTAAGTGAAGTCCCTATGAACTGGGGTCCAAAATCATCACCACATTTCACCATTTTGACATAAAAATCAGACACATTCTTCCTCACACATGAGAGGTGACCACACCATAGTTCGGGTCCTTGAACCAACACCATCAAGACCATTCTCGATGACCCTCTACACCATCATAAGGCCACATAGCCTCTGATTCAGACTCAGAATCATACCAATCTGAGTCAGACTTGTATACTACACCATCAAGCCCCATGGCTGGTGCAAACCTGGATCCATTTTTCAATGTAGTGATTGGTAGTGGACACATGTCCACACCCCACACCACCACCAACACCTCTGGTGGTGGCCCTAGCACGATCATGCAAACCATCATAAGCTAGCTACCACCATCCACATTGACCAGTCAAGTTGTTCCACCTAGAACACATGGGGGAAATATGCCTTCCACTTACACTGCCCCCCCCCCCCCCCCCCCCNATGTACCTACAAACCCCACCACCATGGCTGCCCCATATCACATCAACCTGGGGTCAAACCTTCCTTTCATGGCACATCTCAACTTGCCTGAATTGGATCAGTTAACAAATAACCCTATCCGCCATCAAGCGTTTTGGCCTCCCATGCCAACCAAACTTCCCTCAGACATTCCCAAGTTTGAAGGGAAGGAAGGGGAGTTCCCCCAAAACCACATCATGACGTTTCATCTATGGTTCTCATCAAATAGCATTGTAGATGATTCGATCAGGGTCCGACTGTTCCAACACACCCTCATAGGTGCTGCAGCCAAGTGGTACATTGAGCTACCACAAGCCAAGTACTCGGATTTTAAATCCTTGGCTTTCATGTTCTTGCAATATTTCCAACTCCCGATTAGATATGATGGAGGGGTTGAGATCTTACTATCTTGTTGCCAGAATACTACGACCCACATAACTGACCACATCCATGAGTGGCAGTGACATTGTAGTTTGTGCAAGATCCAACTTGATGACAGGATCTTCCTGGATTGGTTCCTAAAAACATTTCTACCACCTATAGCAAAGGACATCGCATCCGAACATCCCCAATCCGAAGAGAAGGCCATCTTTCAAGCCCAACAATTTGATCTAATCTATGCACAGTCTGGATACCTTTACATTGTCATTCTAGATGCTCCCCATGTGGGCACCTCCTATTGGGATGCACTGGGGGCATCCCATTCTGCAGATGGCATCATAGGGTCTATCTCTCACCAACCACAACACCATTCAACACCACCTGTGATGCCACCACAACCAAGCAACACCCCTAGTGTTGCATACCAAAACCAAACTCTAGACTATGCAAAAATGATGTCCTAGTTTGGAGCCACAACTTCTTATGCACAACCTGTGCCACCGCAGTAGGCCCAGGCCTTGGCTTGGCCAATACAACAATACACGGGACAAATACCCACATTTGTGGCATCGAAACCCACCCAAGTCAACTATGCACACTGATACAAGTTGTTCAAGCCCCCGCCCCTACTCCACCTTCTCAATTGGGACAAGTGTTTGCACAGTAAAACCATCCCAACCAGCTAGCTCCCAATAACCAACAAGGGAAAGCTAGGAATAACCAACCTCGGAACCAAGGTAACAATCAACCATAGGGAGGCGATCAACAACCAAATCCTCCCAACAATGCTGAGGCAAACCGACTAGCCCAAAATCCTCAACGACCAAATGCACCAAGATGCAACGCTTTGTTGTGTACAAACAAACCGTGCACACTATGTGAGGTCTACGAGCACTACACATATGAGTGTCCCTTCATGGGTCACGCTAAGTAGGTCATTAGGAATGAGGTTCAACATGCCACCAATACAATAGACTAAGCCCAAACCAACCCACCACCACCAGGACCTCCTCCTATGGTGCTCCAAAACCCATTACTAGTCCAAGGATTTGTGGCAATTGCACCTCCTCCCCAACCCAATCCCAATGCTCTGGGGGCACCATCAATGACAAAAATAGGTGTTCACCACCTGCTATCTATGAAAACTGAAGAGGTCAATTTACAGACCAAATGAAATCAATATTGAACCAACACTGAACCTCCTAACACATCAGTGGCATCTATGTCTAAAACAGCCAGTGCACCTCTTCAATTACCCCCTTTCTTGTGCCCCCCCATATGCCAGGTTTCCAACAATTCCATGGCTAGAGCTACTATCAGCTACAACATCGTGGATGATTTGGCCCAAAAACCTACCGCCATGTATTCTCTTGAGGTACTCAAAACTTGCCCAATGCAGCGGAAAGCCTTACTAGCCGCCCTTGGTGCTGTGGATCCCTCTGACTCCAAGTTGATCACATTCAACACAGAGAATGGAGAACTGCAGATGCCATCAACCATTGCCTTCCAAATCCTAGTGTCTATTCAGAATTTTGTCGTACACTAGTGCATAGTGGATGAGGGGGAATCCACGTGCATTATGTCTACCCTAGTATGGAAGAAGCTTGGATCCCCAATTCTGCAACCATCCTCTACAACTCTGTGGGCTTATGATGGCCATCCCACTAAATCCCAAGGAATCCTCCCCCATGTCCCCATCACATTAGTTGAGAAGATAGTAATGATTGACATAGAGGTTTTCAATGCTCAATTGGACTATAAACTTCTCCTCAGAAGAAGTTATATGTACGCCATGAGAGCCGTAGGATCAACTATTTTCTGTCTCATGACATTCCCCCATGAAGGGAAAATAGTGACGGTTGATCAACTGACTTATCACGATTCGCAAGGGCTAATGACACTCGCCAACATTATCCCTACAATCAACACCATTGATCCGCAAGGGCTAACCGCAACTGCCAATGTTATCTCTGTGGTAAACACCATGGTTCACAACATACCAGCCTCCCCATTGTTGAATGTGGGCCCTGGGTTATTTTCCAATACCACCATGACGGCTTCTTTCCCCTTACTATCACCACCGTCGACACCAAATGAGACTGCAGATTTGTGCATTCTCTCATCCAGCACTGCTGCACCCAAACAAAAACCACAGTCGTAGCCCCAACTGCAACCGCAACACCGTTCGCAGCCGCAACACCATCCACATCCGCAACATCAACAGTAGCCACAACATCATCCATAGCCACATCATTATGCGCAGTTGCAACCACAACCTCATCCCCACATATAGCCATCAGGGATTTATCTAAGCTCCTCCCCAGTCCACACAATTGCCTTCCTCTTTCCCCCGCTTGGTGTCATGAGAAAGCAAGTAATGGCCACCTTAAACTTACCCAACTTTACATTGGGAATTCTTGTGTGGTACCTAGATCCACCGACTCAACCACCAATTCCCCAGGTAGTCTTAACCCCTGTGCAACCCATTGCTGTTGAATCTCATCCTCCACCCAGCCCACAAAAACCAACCACCACACCCACACCCGCACTGCCCCACCCAAAAAGGGCCAGGGGAAAAAACGTGAAAGCTACCGCTGAACCTCAACAGATCTCTCCTTGCACCACCTGCGAAGAACAGGACCATCCAACTCAAAACTTCCCTAATATTCCCATAATCTGCATGCATTTGGATGCCATGGATACAACAGAAAACCTCCCCATGGTTGAACTCCCAAGGAGGAAAATAGTGAGAAACAAGTCATTAAGAACAAACCATGCTTGCACCCTCTGAGGTTTGTATGGAAACTATTCTCATCACTGCCAAGACTTGCCTGAGTTCTGAATGACTTTAGCCAAATTTCAACAACATTCCCTTGAATCTAAGATCACTTTGATCGAAGAAGTTCACCCCCCACCTCCTTCTTTGGAAACCATGTCCATTTACATGATGTCCAGTTCTATCGACCCTCTTGTCTCCACCATCACTGATGGTCCATCGGACCTGTCTCTTCATTGGTTCTTCAATGAAGAGGAGATACTTTAAGCCTTAAACACCTTGGAATACCCATGGGACGACATGCACAATCGCTCGTTCTTACTCCCTGAAGAGCTTGTGTCGCAGTCTGACCAGTTTTTCATGGAAACCAAAGATTTCATTCATGGGAAATTTGTTTGGTTCAAAAACCCCATTTCAGCACTAGACACCTTTGAAGAATGGAACATGGCCAACATCTCACCAACCATCAAAATCAACATCTCAACTAATCCTGAGGTTGTTGAGGAAATCATGCTGGGGGCATCCTATTCCCTGGAGGAAGTTATTTCCTACAAAGCTCTCTTCCAAGAATTCCATGACATCTTTGCTTGTTCTTACATTGAAATGCTTGGGTTGGATCCATCCATCGTGGAACACCAAATCGACACATGGCTTGATGTGGCCCCCGTATGCTAAAAGCAACGGCCCATCCATCCTTCCAAAACGGTCGCGGTCAAAGCTGAAATAGAGAAGTTGCACACAACCGGCTTCATTTACCCCATTGTGTACACCACTTGGGTTTCTAATCCCGTTCCCATGAATAAAAAATAGGGTACCATCTGTTTGCATAGACTTCCATGATATAAATGGGGAATGTACCAAAGACAACTTCCCAATACCCTTCATTGATCAGATTATCGATGCATGCGCCGAACATGAGGTCTTTTCCTTCATGGATGGATTTTCTGGATATAACCAAATTCAGATCCAGAAACAAGATCATTACAAGACTGCATTCACAACCCCGTGGGGCACATTCGCTTATTGATTCATGCCCTTTGGCCTGAAGAATGTCAGAGCCACCTTCCAGCATGCCATGAAATACTATTTTCGTGACCTCATCTACATCATGTTGGTCTATCTTGACAACCTCATTGCATGGTCACAGAAGCAAGCACAACACATAGATGACTTGTGGCAAGCCTTCCTACGATGTCACAAGTAAAAAATCTGGTTGAACCCTTTCAAGCATGTTTTCTATGTCCCAACGGGCCATCTCTTAGGGTTCATCATGTCACACAAAGAAATGACTACTGATCCCTTGAAAATCCAAACCACTTTCCCTCTAACGTCACCTCTTTAAGTGATGGTAGTGTAGCTTGTAATATAGTGTTTTCCCTTCTTTGTTTTACACATTTTTAAAAAGTGAGTCTTATGCATTGTTTCCACTCATTGCTCCAGATGGATCCTACCTTGGACTGGTACATTAGATTTGCTGATGGAGCAAGCAGATGGTCTCCAAACCTCACCTCAACTACATGGGTCATCTACTCCCCATCGCACGAGTTGATCCATATCGATAGAATAGGTGTGGGCAGTGCAACCAACAAACAGGCTGAATATGATGGTGTCAATGGCCTCTTGGTCACCGCTCTCCAGTTAGGTGTTTGCCACCTCGATGTCTTCCTAGACTCCCGGCTGCGTGTCTTCCAGTTGAACAACTACTACCGGTTACGTGATCCCTGCCTCTTTAGAAAATTATTGTGCACTAAATAGATGGTTAGAACATTTGAATCCATTACATTCACACATGTTCCTAGAAACCTCAATGGTGTAGCCGATCAAATGGCTAATGACATTCTAAATTGGCACATTCATAATCGCATATAGGAAACATACAACCATAACATCATGCATAATCATATCTAAAATACACACACAAGTGTAGCAATACATCATCTAGGAATTGCATTTCACATCATCATAAAAAGACTCACATATAAAACCATAAAAAGTGCATCCACGTGCATAAAAAATATATACAGATAGATAAGTCGCATGTCCAAATTATGTCTAGTACAAAATGAGAAGCCACATATGCTTTCTCAGCTGAATATACATAGTGATGCAAAAACTCCTAGGTGTACCAACACACTAGGGGCAGCCCCACTAGGGTTCTAATCTGAGCCAGACTCATCATCTAGATCAATTTCATCATCTTCCTTAGAAGACTCATCCTATGGAGGAATATCGCCTCTCACCACCCGACAAAGGAAATCATAGGCTACGACCACCCTCCTCATCACAGATGTCCACTTTGGAGGAAAACTATAAATGGAAGAAATCAGATCATTGTTCAAATGTTGCCAACCATCATCAGAGATCCCATCAGCAAGCCACTCCAAATACAACAAAAAATCATCCACATCTTGCCTTCACTGGTGAGGGTTCCCCGTAGGAACTATCGCCTCTGCAATAGCGACCACTCGCCTTTGATATACGGGCGGCGGGCGAGGACCAACATCTTCACACACAAACAAAGACACCATCAGTATACACATATAATCATCAACCAAATCAACTACACTATGCATAAATATTAACATAAAGACATCACACATACATACCAGCTGGTCCCCAGTCCTGACCAGGAGCTTGAAGCATCTCGGGATCCCCATGATAATCCATCCCCACATAAGGGTACTCCTCAATAATCTCTGAAAGATGCCACCACTGCTCAAGCAACTCCTCAATGAAGAAGTGGTCCACTCTGCCGCCACCCTCTTGTACCATCATTTGGCACCACTTGCGCATCCATGGCTCTTGTGGACCGCTATCCCACACGGCTCGGTGCGAACGCAGAGTAGGTACTTTCTCAAAAAAGAAAGCACATAAAAAGGAGCCAAAGCAAAATCCTGCTGCAGATGCCTTCACATTGTTCAACTGACGTCGAACAACTTGAAGATACATCTGGTCCCACCCATAATAAGTGCCCCTCATAGCATGCTCTACCAACTACAGCTGCCCCCCAGATATCTTGTGGCTCCCCATGGAACCCAAAATATGCAGCAGTAATGTCGCTAGGTCCTCAATGTCACACATCAAGATGTGTGAGCCACACACATATGCAGTAGCGTAACTTCTCCTGTCACATAGCTCCTCCAATGTCTCCCCCCGAGACAACACTGGTCCCAAGTCACCAACAACTCTGAACATAAGGAGCCCAGTCAAGAAGTATACATCCACTAGCATGATCTCAATACGCTAGCCCTAGAAGAGGAAGGTCTCCTCCCCAATATCCCAAAAATCTCACCAACGTTTGTAGCAATAAACGCAAGCTCTTCATAAGGGGTATCCTCATGAACTTTAGTAAACCACAATAGGCCAGTGTATCACTCACATTCCCGTCCCGCAATGCCGCCTCTCGGAGGTCTTTATAGTCTCTCTCCTGCCCCTTAATCTCATCCATCCTGCACAAGCAAAAAATAGCTGTCAGCCTTTGCTCTCATAAAAAAATGTCACCTAGGGGCCAAGTCGCACCTGTTTGGAAAAAATGAGTGACCATGTCGGTCAAAAATGCCTCACATGTGTGACCAGGTCGCTCTTTTTCCCTCAAAAGGTGCGAATTGGCTCCATGAAATCCCAACAGGCTCATGGAGTAGCTCTGGGTGACCAAATTCAGAATGTAAACCACCAAAAAGGAGAGATTTGGCAAGAGCTCTTAACTGCAAGTTGCAGAACTTGAAACCGCTGGTCAAAATAGGAGAAATCGACAAAAGAAAATCTAGGGCCCAATTCTCCAACTCTGCAGTGAACAGTGACAATGACACTTCACAAAGTGGTCGCCACCCTTATATAGGCCCCATTTGACCTGTTTTCTCCCTTTCAACACAACATGACCATACAGAGTCCATTTGAGATGATTTTCATGCCATTGGTTTCAAAATTCCACCCTCTATCCCCTTATGAGACCATTGTCTCATGTTTAATAAGTAATTTTTAGGACCACTTCCCAAAATTTACCTCGATTTACAAGCCACATCATGGTGATACAAGTGTCTGTAGACCTGTACTTGCATCACACTTTCCTACCACCATTGATGCGGGTTCTTGGGCCATCGCCCATCAAGGAACACCATTTTTGTTTTTAACACATAGCTATCTAATCCGTCCACCGCACCTTATGCAGGTCCCCAGGCCACTACCCAGAGGGTGGATCATTTCTTTTGCATGCATTTAGCATATAACTACTTCTGGACTTGCACTCACATCACATGTAGTCAAGTCCATCTACCACAACTCACACACCTCTGTACGAGAGCCACCTTAGTTTGCGTGCCCCTACTACACCGTCTTGCATTCCTTTGCCGCAATCTATCCCATGCATGTATTGATATGTCTAAGAACCATCTGCTCAATCCATACTGCACGGATGACCTTTGGACCACTGTCCACTGTCCCAACATGGGGCACCGCCTGTGCCACCACGATTGGTTGACCATACTATAGTTTCTTTTAAGCTCTTTTATAACTACTAAAATAATGAAAAGATGGCCGAGTGTAGATGCTTCCTTTCCTGCTCATTAAAGTATAGGAAAGGGTGTCTACATCATCTCATTTATCTCCTTTTGCAAACTATGTAGACGATCAAATGAAAAGGACCACCTTGGCACATTCAAGCCAAGACTGTTCCCCTCTGCATACTTTTATGCTTTCTCAGGTAGAGGGGCTGAACTTTATGAAAAATCTCACCATGAGTTGTCGTTAAGCTCTTTTTTGGCCTTCTCAGCAAGAAAATATTGCCGAGCAAACTTAGTTTTTTTCATGCTCGTAAAAGTATCTGAATGACCATCTAGTTAGTATAGGTTTAGAATTTTCCGGCTTGATTGGACTACCAATGGTAAAGAAGTCTCTCATCCTCTAAAGGATGGGCAAGCTCTTCTATGTATACTTTTATCCTTTTTCGGGCACAAGAGACTACTAACGAAAAAGAGCCCCCACTAGAGTCTTCTTCGTGCTTTCAGACTCTCTAAAATTGAAAGCACCATCGAGCTTTCTCGGGCTCACCAAAAATCCACGAGATCATACCACAACGGTGTCTTTTGACACCACCCCATAGATAATAGTTTGGCAGCATTCCCACTTTGGGTCTCCTTTGTTCAGAGTATT
The DNA here is from genome assembly GCA_001517045.1 of Pseudotsuga menziesii. NCBI lineage: Eukaryota > Viridiplantae > Streptophyta > Pinopsida > Pinales > Pinaceae > Pseudotsuga > Pseudotsuga menziesii. Next base: position 129,219 of record LPNX010835715.1, read on the forward strand.
TTGCGATGTGTCTTCCTTGGATCCTATAAAAATCAAAAGTATCTACCTCCCCCAAGTATTTCCCATCTGCAGTGACATTCCCGGTATTACAGCTATGATCCCTTTCCCATGAATCAGTTTCATTTGCTGCCTAGTTTGCCCTGCCATCATACTATGAACAAAGGAAATTTGAGTTTACTACACTCCCTCTGCCCCTATTCAACTCCTCCCCCCCCCCCCCAATTCAGTGGGTCATTCTGTATATTGTCTCACATCTTTCGGTTATCTCCCTCGCTCTTCTGGTCAAGGAAACAACATTGGCTTGACTAGGGGAAGGTCTCCCTCTATCGACTACAACACACATATTCCAGAGGATAGATCCAGAGGTCCTTGTATCTTGGTTTCATTAACCTCATTGATGAGTTCCTTGGACCACTTGAGAGGAGTACTTAGTGCTTCTCGACATGGTTGCTTCTCACGTGATCGACTCTAGCTACACCATCGCATCATTGAGATTCATACAAGGTATTGGTCCGTGAAGTATTTGGTCAAAGACCTCGAATGTCACCTAACTCTAGCACATTGACAAGTCTATTTGAGGGAACCCAATAGGTTCATGTCCCTTATGATTTTTGAGTTGCGTTGGAGACAGTGTTCCGAAGCACTAGCAGTGCTTCTATATAGATTTATGATTGATGCAACATACTTGTACCACAGAGACTCTGACTCTCCATTAGTGAGTCCATACAGCTATGTACCATTCTAGATACAACAGGCCATCAGTCAAGAAGATATAGCATTCCATGAGAATTCCATGGGTCCAATGTAACAGTTCTTCAAATCAGTATTGTAAAGTTAGCTTCTCATTGAGGAAACCACTATGTATCATCAGTTGTACATGATCGTCTCTTGTATTATAGAGAATAGATCACATTATTATTTTGAAATTGTTACAAGCATGGGGATTGCAGAAATAATAGGTCAATGCTATGTGCAATGATGCTAAAATGAGTCATAGGAAATAGATCTTGCTACTAAGAATTCTCACAAGCATACACAGGAAAAATAGAGAGAAGAAAAGAGACTGAATCACATGAATGAAGAGATGAACATTGGTGTGTATCCTTCCATTGAATAATTATGAATAACATTGTACATAAATAGTACATCCCTCATAGGAAAATCGAATTGTATGGAAACAACTCATAAAGCTCAAAAAGGCTGACTTACCAAAATATAGCAAACCCCCATAGGTGGCTAAAGTACTTACCAAATATATCAAGGACCTCATGAGTTGAAAAAAGCATGAGTGAGTTGTCAAGGAGATGGAAATAACATGATAATCCTAGAAAATGGTGAAAAACTAATGGAGGATGGGTTGGAAACAAAAGCTCCCAGTTTCCTAGTTGACTAGCTTTTATCTTATCCATAGAAAAGCAGGAAAAGCAGAAAAAGCAGAATTTGTTGTAAAGTCTTGTATACTAATTTTGGATGCTCAAAAGTTGGTCAAGATCAACCCAGAATTGGAAATAAATCATTCCTAGGATATAGATGGCATGTATTGACTTTAAGGTGCAAGTGGATGCCAACTAATTAAGCTAGTGGGTGAATAATTAATCAAATAATGATTAATTATTTTATCCTAAGTTGTGAGTGGGTTTAATATATTCCTACACCCCCCTATAGGTCTGACTTTATGATGGTATGACAAAAAATATGGATTCATATGGATGCATATAGGGCCCAGCAACAAGGCTATGATCACCCTTTAACAATTATTATGTCCAGAAAAGTGAGGAAAGAGGCAAAACCACATGGGTAAAATCCTCCCTCAAGATAGGAAAAGGCACAGAATTTGAAATGTGTCTTCAACATATCTTCATCTTCACTTTAATGAGCTGACCGAACTGCTTCTGGATGAAGGACTTGTTGAAGAAATCATGAACTCCATGATCATGTGCTGGAGTGTAGAACCTGCAAGAAGGAAGATGAGAGACTCCTTGTATCTCATCAACTGATGAAGTAGGAGCATTATCTGAATGCTTCTTTCTGCTGTCAAACTCTGATCTACAAACATAATCTGAAATGGAAAAGATATCTGTGCATACTCCTTTCCAAAGAGTACAAAAAATAAGGCAATTTATTTCACACCCAATTCCCTGAATAGCTGCAAAATTGTGATGTGAATCAAATGTCAATCTTCCAATCTGATGTAGCACCTGTATAGATCTGATATGAGGCTGATAAAACTCTGATATATCAGAAATATTAAAATATGGAATAGCAATGACAAAGGATTCAATGGCTCCATGAGGATATAGGGCTAGACTAGGAAAATTATGAGCAACTGGGGAAAACTGATAGGTGTAAAAATCTGAATGATGGATGGGCATAATATTTGAACAATAAGTGTTTAGAAAAGATCCAAACATGTTTAATATCAGTCCAAATATGACTAAGGACATGGATAAACAGCCAATGAAAGATAGGAAAGACTTCAAACCATGTAAGATAAATATCACTGCATAAGAGACCAGTGAGGAATCAACTAGTGAGCTTGGGATTTGTATAGTCTTTGGATTATTCAGAGCTATGGTAGATATCATGGATGGTGGTATTATATGTGTATCAACATGATAACATGCTTCTAAATAAGAATCCAAAGGATCACATATAAGCATATCAATAGACTCATGGAAATACACTGATAAGGAGGAAAGAATGAGATGTTCACAATCTTCAAGAAGGCTCTGAGTATTGATGCCAAGAACAAAGGAGGATATTCTGAAGCACATGATATCAAGTAAGGAAAGTGGTATGACACAAATAAGGCTTGATGTGGCTAAGCAAACATCCTATAAGTCATTGGTTTGCGCACCATCAATGAGAGAGGCATGCAAGAGGTGTAAAGAATCTGGCACATAGATCTTAGAATCTAAGATAGGAGATTGAGAGAAAAATGAATGGGTTATAGGATCATAATCAATATCAGCAGCAGCTCCATATGTTACTTCGTTTTCATCATTAGTATCATAAGAAGAAAAATCACCTTCAAGAGACACAGAAAAAGATGGCTCTTCAATATTTGCTTCTTCATTGAAGGAGGAAGAATTTGAATGAAGGAGGGCAGTAGAAACATGAAATGTATGAGAAAATTCTTCATCATGATCAACTTCATCAAATAATGTAGAGGCCAATAAATATTGAGAAAGAGAACAAGAGGAGATGCTAGGTTCACTCCATGCTTCATAGGAAAATTGAATTGTGAATGTTATGTTTGATCAATTCAATAATGCTAAGTGGTAATAATAATAACATGTATGCCATATAATTTACAATGTTGTTGTGTAGTTAATGGATGCAGTGTGTCATTGTTATGTATTGTTAGAGTATGTTGAAGTTTTGTTGAATGTATTGTGTTTCAAAACAATCTACTCTTCCCTTCACTAATGCAGAAACATGGTGTTAGGATTAATTAATCCTCCTTTGTCCAATATAGTCTATTTGGTTATTTTTCATAACTTAGGAAGTTATTATCACTGTACTAGAGTATGGGGGACACACCTAGAGGTTATATTCCACTTACTGCATCTTCATGCATGAGTTTATGTGCCTCCAGGACCAATCCCCACAATATAGGAGCCCACTATGAGTGCTACCTATTAGCACCCAGAATCACACCCAAGGTTGTGGGAAGGAGGACCCCAACGTAACAATAGAACCGCTTTAGGAAAGGGAGTTGGCTCCTCCGATTCCAGAGAGGGATCTCTCACGCATACATAGCAAGGCCAAATGTATTGTCACAGAATGGAATTCAAATATTGGTGGTTGAAACAAGGTAAATATGTAATAATCTATGGAGTCACAAATACCAAGAAACACAGAGTAGTTTGCATATGAAATGCTTTGCAAGAGAAAGGTAGTACTTTGATCATAGTCGATATGTTTTGGGTCTGGTGGAAAATGAAGAACGATGACATTCCATCGATGTAGAGAACCACAAAGATGAATTCTACACCAACTTTGGAAGAAACATTTGGTGAATGTCTGAAACAATGCCCATAGCATAAGAATATGAATTCTGAACCATTATACACTAGTCAAAGACATGAAGAAAAAATAATGTAAATAAATAACAGGAAGTACATGCATGTAAAGAAAGGAAATTACAGACTGTAATTGGGAAATACACAAGAATTCTTGCATTCAAATAACCAACATTCAACTCTGTAACTTGTATTAAAGCAAATCAAAATTTCATAAACACAACAGTTTTACAGGTTCCAACCAACAAACCCTTTGTCCCTCCGCGGGAAGTATATTTATAGTGATTCTGTCCCCTAAGACTGACCTAAGGATCAAAATTAGTTACAAACTCAATTTTTTTTTTTAACAAAATCTAATGTGGCATATTTGCCACGATTTACACAAAACAAAAATATGATGTGCACTGCTGAAAAGATAGGCATTAAATCTTCTTGGTTTTTATTGTCTTGGGTTTCCACATAAAAATATTTGGTGTTCATGATGAATTGTGAATGTTTAATGTGTGAATGTTATGTTTGATCAATTCAATAATGCTAAGTGGTAATAATAATAACATGTATACCATCTAATTTACAATGTTGTTGTGTAGTTAATGGATGCAGTGTGTCATTGTTATGTATTGTTAGAGTATGTTGAAGTTTTGTTGAATGTATTGTGTTTCAAAACAATCTACTCTTCCCTTCAGTAATGCAGAAACATGGTGTTAGGATTAATTAATCCTCCTTTGTCCAATATAGTCTATTTGGTTATTTTTCCTAACTTAGGAAGTTATTATCACTGTACTAGAGTATGGGGGACACACCTAGAGGTTATATTCCACTTACTGCATCTTCATGCATGAGTTTATGTGCCTCTAGGACCAATCCCCACAATATAGAAGCCCACTATGAGTGCTACCTATTAGCACCCAAAATCGCACCCAAGGTTGTGGGAAGGAGGACCCCGAGGTAACAACAGAACCGCTTTAGGAAAGGGAGCTGGCTCCTCCGATTCCATAGAGGGATCTCTCACGCATACATAGAAAGGCCAAATGTATTGTCATAGAATGGAATTCAAATATTGGTGGTTGAAACAAGGTAAATATGTAATAAGCTATGGAGTCACAAATACCAAGAAACACATAGTAGTTTGCATAGGAAATGCTTTGCAAGAGAAAGGTAGTACTTTGATCATAGTCGATATGTTTTGGGTCTGGTGGAAAATAAGAATGGTGACATTCCATCGATGTAGAGAACCACAAATATGAATTCTACACCAACTTTGGAAGAAACATTTGGTGAATGTCTGAAACAATGCCCAGAGCATAAGAATATGAATTCTGAACCATTATACACTAGTCAAAGACATGAAGAAAAAATAATGTAAATAATTAACAGGAAGTACATGCACGTAAAGAAAGGAAATTACAGACTGTAATTGGGAAATACACAAGAATTCTTGCATTCAAATAACCAACATTCAACTCTGTAACTTGTATTAAAGCAAATCAAAATTTCATAAACACAACAGTTTTACAGGTTCCAACCAACAAACCCTTTGTCCCTCCACGGGAAGTATATTTATAGTGATTTTGTCCCCTGAGACCAAACTAAGGATCAAAATTAGTTACAAACTCAAATTTTTTTTTTTAACAAACTCTAATGTGGCGTATTTGCCACGATTTACACAAAACAAAAATATGATGCGCACTGCTGAAAAGATAGGCACTAAATCCCCTCCTGCATATCTCAGCTGGTGACATCTGTGTAAAATATGAGAGAGGTTATTGTCACTAACCATGCTCCAGTCATAACCCATGTATTATTTTTCTTTGATTCACCTCCAGCTCTTCAGGATTTGATTTTGAAATTGATGACTCGGACATTAAGCTTCAAATTTCTGGAAACATACACTCTGAATATTCTTTCAATTATACCAATATGTGATACCTATGTAACAATTGAAGGAGGTTTTTGAATATTTTCCCATGATGAACAAAAACCTCTCTCAGTTTTTTAAAATTCACTCCCATTTGCAGGAAACAGTTCTTTGAATTCGATGACTAAAATAGTCATTTGAAAACCTGAAAATTTCCTTGTAAATATCACTTTGATTCTCTCAAACCATAGCACCTGTGTAAAAAATAGGAGAGATTATTGTATACTGGTCCATGCTGGATAAAATCCTCTCTTAGTTTTTGAAAATTATTCTTGGTTTAGTGGAAATAGGTCCCGAAATTTAATGACTAATACAATTAATTCCATAAAAACTAACATGCTCTACTACTACAATTGACATTTGTGTAGAAATAATAGATCAATTCTATGTGAAATGATGCTTAAAAGAAGCATAGGAAATAGATCTTGCTACTAAGAATTCTCACAAGCATACATAGGAAAAATAGAGAGAAGAAAAGAGACTGAATCACATGAATGAAGAGATGAATATTGGTGTGTATCCTTCCATTGAATAATGATGAATAATAGTGTACATAAATAGTGCATCCCTCATAGGAAAATCGAATTGTATGGAAACAACTCATAAAGATAAAAAAGGATGACTTACCAAAATATAGCAAACCCCCATCGGTGGATAAAGCACTTACTAAATCTATCAAGGACCTCACGAGTTGGCAAAAGCATGAGTGAGTTGTCAAGGATATGGAAAAACCATGCTAATCCTATAAAATGGAGAAAAACTAATGGAGGATGGGTTGGAAATAAAAGCTCCCAATTTCCTAGTTGACTAGCTTTTATCTTATCCATAGAAAAGCAGGAAAAGCAGAAAAAGTAGAGTAAAGTAGAATCTGCTGTAAAGTCTTGTATACTAATTCTAGATGGTCAAAAGGTGGTCAGGATCAACCCAGAATTGGAAATAAATCATTCCTAGGATATAGATGGCATGTATTGACTTTAAGGTGCAAGTGGATGCCAACTAATTAAGCTAGTGGGTGAATAATTAATCAAATAATGATTAATTATTTTATCCTAAGTTGTGAGTGGGTTTAATAAATTCCAACATCCCCCTATAAGTATTACTTTATGATGGTATGACAAAAAATATAGATGCATATGGATGCATATAGGGCCCAACAACAAGGCTATGGTCACCCTTTAACAATTGTTTAGGGATGATTTTAAGGAACCATACTTATTTAAAAGTGTAAAAATGTTGGTGAATATTACCAATTCTTAAAAAGTCAACTATAAAATATTTGGTAATATTTCTATAAAAATATTTCAATTTTGAAGTATTTTATATCTTTTTTATAATAATTTGGCGATTTTTAGGGTGAAAAAATTTCACCCCATCAAATTTGGGCGAAATAGGGCTTCAAAAAATGCAAATTGGTGAATCTTTTTTTGGAGAAAAACATGCAAAAATAGCCCATGGGATAAATTTCGCCCCTAAAATTATCCCTGCAATTATTATGTCCAGAAAAGTGAGGAAAGAGGCAAAACCACATGGGGAAAATCCTCCCTCAAGATAGGACAAGGCACATAATTTGAAATATGTCTTCAACATATCTTCATCTTCACTTTAATGAGCTGACTGAACTGCTTCTGGATGAAGGACTTGTTGAAGAAATCATGAACTCCATGATCATGTGCTGGAGTGTAGAACCTGTAAGAAGGAAGAGGAGAGACGCCTTGTATCTCATCAATTGATGAAGTAGGAGCATTATCTGAATGCTTCTTTCTGCTGTCAAACTCTGATCTGCAAACATAATCTGAAATGGAAAAGAGATCTGTGCATACTCCTTTCCAAAGAGTACAAAAATTAAGACAATTTATTTCACACCCAATTCCCTGAATAGCTACAAAATTGTGATGTGAATCACATGTCAATATTCCAATATGATGTACCACCTGTATAGATCTGATATGAGGCTGATAAAACTCTGATATATTAGAAATAGTAGCATATGGAATAACAAGGACAAAGGCTTCAGTGGCTCCATGAGGATATAGGGCTAGACTAGGGAAATTATGAGCAACTGGGGAAAACTGATATGTGTAAAATTCTGAATGATGGATGGGCATAAAATCTAAACCATAAGTGTTTATAACAGATCCAAACATGTTTAATATCATTCCATATATGACTAAGGTCATGGATAACCAGCCACTGAAAGTTAGGAAAGACTTCAAATCATGTAAGATAAATATCACTGCATAAGAGACCAATGAGGAATCAACTAGTGAACTAGGGATTTGTAGAGTCTTAGGATTATTCAGAGGTATGGTAGATGGTATGGATGGTGGTATTATATGTGTATCAACCTGTAAATATGCTTCTAAATCAGAATCCAAAGGATCATATATAAGCATATCAATAGACTCATGGGAATACACTGGTAATGAATCCTTTGTATGAAAGGAGGAAAGAATGAGATGTTCACAATCTTCAAGAAGGCTCTGAGTATTGATGCCAAGAAAAAAAGAGGATATGCTGAAGCACATGAGATCAAGTAAGGTAAGTGGTATGACACAAATAAGGCTTGATGTGGCTAAGCAAACATCCTGTAAGTCACTAGGTTGTGCACCACCAATGAGAGAGGCATGCACAAGGTGTGAAGATTATGGCACATAGATCTCAAAATTTAAGATAGAAGATTTAGAGAACAATGAATGGGTTATAGGATCATAATAAATATCAGAAGCAGCTCCATATACTACTTCTTTTTCATCAATAGTATCACAAGAAGAAAAGTCACCTTCAAGAGACACAGAAAAAGATGGCTCTTCAATGTTTGCTTCTTCATTGAAGGAGGAAGAATTCGAATGAAGGAGGGCAGTAACAACATGAACTGTATGAGAAAATTATTCATCATGATCAACTTCATCATAGAATGTAGAGGCTAATAAATCTTGAGAGAGAGAACAAGAGGAGATGCTAGGTTCACTCCATGCTTCATCTTCAATTTCCTGTAAACCAAAAGCTTTGTCCAAAATTTTCCAAAGCTCAAATGGAAATTCAGCAGAATCTATGAGATGATATATATTTGGAGACATTCCCAAACACATATTTCCATAAGCTCTATCACAATTATTTAGCCAATCAATCTTCTCTTCATAAGACTCAGGTTCACTCAATGCACCAATGGAGACATCAAAGAGACATTGCCTCTTCAAGTATCCACTCATCTATGGCTTCCAATCAACATAGTTGAAAGGAGATAGTAGAGGAACTTTTGAATCCATATTTGATATGCTCTAATAGATACTCTCTGCAACCTGCAAAACAAGCTAGGAGAAAATATTGTAAGCTAGACAAGCTCTTCTTCAGAGAGGGATAGGAGACTTGATGTGCTCCTCAACTCTGTATAACTTGATCAACTTTGATGCTCTGATACCATGTAGAGATAATAGATGAATGATATGTGCAATGATGCTAAAAAGAAGCACAGGAAATATATCTTGCTACTAAGAATTCTCACAAGCATACACAGGAAAAATAGAGAGAAGAAAAGAGACTGAATCACATGAATGAAGAGATGAATATTGGTGTGTATCCTTCCATTGAATAATGATGAATAATAGTGTACATAAATAGTACATCCCTCATAGGAAAATTGAATTGTATGGAAACAACTCATAAATCTCAAAAAGGCTGACTTACCAAAATATAGCAAACCCCCATAGGTGGATAAAGAACTTACTAAATGTATCAAGAACCTCACGAGTTGGAAAAAACATGAGTGAGTTTTCAAGGAGATGGAAAAAAAATGCTAATCCTAGAAAATGGAGAAAAAATAATGGAGGATGGGTTGGAAACAAAAGCTCCCAGTTTCCTAGTTGACTAGCTTTTATCTTATCCATAGAAAAACAGGAAAAGTAGAATAAAGAAGAATTTGCTGTAAAGTCCTGTATACTAATTCTAGATGGTCAAAAGGTGGTCAGCATCAACCCATAATTGGAAGTAAATCATTCCTAGGATATAGATGGCATGTATTGAATTTAAGGTGCAAGTGGATGCCAACTAATTAAGCTAGTGGGTGAATAATTAATCAAATAATGATTAATTATTTTATCATAAGTTGTGAGTGGGTTTAATATATTCCAACAATTTGGTACTCTGTTTGTTGTTTGATTTGATTGACATATCCATATGAAGTTTCACAATCAGCACAATTCGTGTGAACATTGTTGTTTCACCTGTATACACATCCACCTTTATCATTCCATGCAAATGGAAATTTGACCCACTATCATTGTATACGAACAAATTTTACTTTGACTAATGGAATAAATCCAACACTACATGTGTCTAGATCTACATGCAGATATAGGAATTCCACTCATTCTACCGATTGTTAAAGAAAGACCACTTTTATTGAGTGGAATCATTTTCCACCATTAATATGTTGGGCAAATGCATGATATATTAACACGTGTTTGAAGCTTGCACACCATATGACATTTCGCTGATATTTCAAAATATTAAACGAAAAACACTTTCAATCAACGAAATTTGCATGGGTGGTTTACCGGGGTTACTCTTGCCTTTCAGCCATCAGAATATTTGACCCATATCCAATTTCTCCAATTTTAAAATTGAACTGCTCTATGCATGTTGTGAACGTGGAATTTATTCTAACCATTGGATGATTTGTGCTTTTACCTTTTCCGTTGATCATCTTTTGATTTTGTAGGACAATAACTCTCCATTTCTTGTCGAGTCCTACCTTGCACCCAAGATGCCTTTGTAATGTATGGTTTCCTCTTGCATGGATCATCTAGAGTGTTTTCAACCATCTGTACAATTGCTGACGTTTCAATGGGCTCTTTCACAGCTTTAGCAAGTTCTAGCATTGTAAACTCTCCTAGATTTCCAATATTGATAGGCCCAACATTATCTTGCTCCATTAGACGAATCAATTCATCAACTGACTCAGAAACATAGCAGGAGCTTCGGGTTTGTATCCCTACGGCTTGGACTGTCATTGGTTCACCTTAGAGGGTCTATGCAATAAAATTTCTAACAACATGACCATCCTCAATGTTCATCCACCAACCATATGTATTCAATGTCTGAGCAATATAGATCTCTATAATGTATAAGAAACCCAGGTGAAGTACCTCTTGAAAAGTCTGGAAAAGAAAACACGATCTCTTTAAGCATATCCTCATATGGATCATCCAATTCATAGCGCCCATCATCATCCACGTTAATCTCAAAAAACGTCATTCACTACATTGGGAATTTACATTGTGTTTTTATTTTAATTTTGTAATGGGAAAAATATCCCACATATATAAAGTGAAAGATATCACATTGTTTATAGTCCCTGGAACATTCAATGTAGAGTAAGGAACAAAGTAATAGAGTATCCCTTGTGTGCTCAGGACTTAGAATTAGATGAAGGGCATTGATTTCTGAGTATGCCACTTTATATATTTCAACAATAAATCATTTTGCCATTAATTTAATACAAATTTTCTTTCTTTTTTGCTCAAATATTTTTCAGGTTTAATTTTCTTTCCAAACCTGGAAACTTTGATAAATGGCCAAGCGAGCAAACCTGGAGTTACCGAATTGCTGATGAAAATTTGAAATTTAAATACAATAACACCAACTGCAGCATAAATAAATTAGTGCATGGTCATATGATATGAAAAGTTGCAGACCTTATCTCTCCTCAAACTGTTCCATACCTCCCCAATTACTTAGCACAAAAACAGTGCTAACAAGTGGCTCCAACTAGGGATGTTATCCTCCCTGTGAGGTAGCAAAGAGTAGACCAGGTGTCGAATCCATTAGGAGGCTCTCTACCCTGTAACCGTCATTGAAAAAATTCTACAAACAAACTCATGTCAACCTATAACCTGTCACCCGTCACTTGCCCATACTCTGAAGGCTGAAAATCAATTGTAACTGCAAACGTGAACTTTAAAACTGAAACTGAAAACAAAATGAAAAATGTTGAATAAAATGTTCTCCATGTTGAGCTTATTCATATTTTCATACCTACCCTACTTACTAAGCATCAATTCCCATTCAAGTAACTTCTGACTTCCAATGAATCCACTCAAGCAAATGATCCCATAAACCAACTTTCTCTTCATGCTCAATAAAAAACAAAGATGACAGACTTAATGGCACAAAGTTATAATAAAGAAATTGATCTTTATAGTAGATACATAACCAACCATTACCACTACCAATATTCTCCATGTACTCTTCCACAGGATCATAAAGAACATCACATTCTTCAAAAAATTCTATCATTTTCATACCATGAGAAGGCTGTTCAAAGTATAACTCCTCTTACACATTGTCAAATTGTTTTTCAAAAGATCATTGACAAGAATGCTCATGACAATATCCAACTGAGACATCCACAAATTCATTCAAAATTTCTGATTTTACAACTTCATATTCTTTATATGCTTCAGTAGAAACATCATTCCTTTCTATTGTTCATTGTATCCACAGTTAAATATTTTTAAGAGTAACTAGACAACTGCGGTGAGAATCTTTTCCATTCGACAAGTTTC
>LPNX010835715.1:141939-176893 GCA_001517045.1 Pseudotsuga menziesii
AATTGGTTGCAAAATAAGAATGATATCCTTGTTCTCTTGATGATGAACCTGCCTAAAAGGTTCGAAACTTGTCGAACGGAAAATATTCTCACTGCAGTTGTCCAGTTACTCTTAAAAATCATTCCTTTCTGTTACGGAGAGAAATTCCTATAGCTTGGGTAACCACAACAGACAACTTGACTCCAGAAATCAATCCTTTCCAATATGCAATAGAAATTAAATGTCTAACACTAAAGGATCAGACCTCGTACCTTATTCCGGACGGTTGAAGTAGATCCTCGTTGAGCTTTCCAATCTTCGGCTTGAATTGATAGATTACTTCCTCAACAACAAGTAAACAATACAAGCATTCTATATATCATGGTGTTAGATCTATTATAGCACATATAATCAATAATGTAAAAGCATTCGACATAATCCAATGGATAAAATATTCATTCAAATACACATTATTGGACAGGAAAAGATATTGCTATTAATATAAATCAGAGATTACAAGGTACAACCTCTGACAGCACGTCTGTGAACCAGAGAAATTAAATCCCCCACTTGGGCCTCCACCACTTCAATCCTCCATCTCTCGATAGCAAGCTCACAAGAAAAAGGCAATCTTGGGAAGAACACACTAGTGCTCCAAGGGAAAAAGGGATGCAGACTCAAGTATAAGTTCCGGCAACAATGGACTATAGTTTCTTTGCTCTCAATTCTCTCTTCTTGCCTTCAATGTACCAAGGGGTTCCTTATATAGATTTCAAAGGGATAATGAAAGGTCAAATCCGAGTGACCTCAAGGCATAGGGAAGGCCATGAGTCAAATGAGTCGGATCCATGTCAAGGAAAACTCCAAAAGAATTTGGATTATGCACACATCCCGATGTACATAGTTTTAGTGATCAAACCCACGTATATACGCGCTTATAGGTTTAAAATTCATGTGTATCAATTTTCATATGCTTTTAGGGATGATCAAGGAAACATCAAAGGACAAAAAATGGTCCATGGGGTCTAAGGAGTCTGCAGCGGGACAGGGGAAGGCCATACAAAGTGTGATTCACCTGGAGAGGTGAAATCAGCTATAACAGATGCCCCCTAATGTGTGAGGTCAGAGGGGTCATACGATGGCTGAAATACATTATAAGTCCATCCCATAAGTGGAGTGATGAAGGATCCCAAATGGAAGACCAACCACCCAATTAGCATAGTACAATAATACAACTCTGCATATAACTGCGAATACATATAGTAGTCCCTGATAAATAAGAGTATAATGGCCATGAGTAGGCATGATACATGATGTCACATATGTGGTCATAAGCATGTACAATATACATAAATTAGAATCTCCATGATGAAGATATACAAAGGACCATGATCTCCATAATGGCTGAAGATATAACAGATCAAGATCTTCATAGTGGCTGGAAATATCTAACATATACTGGAATCAAGTCACGAGAGCTGAAATCTCATGAACACTAGCACGATCAAAGAGGTAGCATATAAGGGATTCCACCAATCTGGAAAGTCTTCTACACAAACTGCTAGGAGTACATGTCCTACTATGCAAATATAGGTGTTGAGGTCGAACATAGTAGTCCATCGTCTGATTACCGGTCATTAATGTATACTGTTAACAGACGTGAGATCACCCACCGATAATGAAAATGGGAATCAAGGTACTAGAGTGCAAACTAACAAGTGTGAATAAATGTGTTGAGGTCATACACTTGAGAGGATCCATCGATCAGGGGACATTGATGTATTCCCAAGAACTGTCGATGGCGAGAGAACCTGCCACTGATGACTGCAAGTATCAAGGCACTCAAAAGGACTCTAGATTCCAATCCTAGAATAAATGATCTAAAGTCGATGGGATGAAATCCGCTGGAAGGAGGGCATTAAGGCATCCCCCATCATCCAACATGAGGTACTCAGAAAAGCTGTATAATGTGGAAGGACTCGATCATAGGTGCACAAACCAGTAACTGTACCAGGAATTGCCGACATGCAAAGTCAAGATAACTGAGGAATGGTTGACTCAGGATTCAAAATTCCTTCAAACAAGAGCATAACGACGTATGGTGATTGAATGAAGGCAGCATAGTCTCGATATACAAACTAAAACATCTCTGTGACACAGGAGGCATCAATAGAGGCTCCATAGGGACTGGAAGCTTAACCAGTCGGTGGAGCTAAACTCAGATAAATGAGTATAGCTCCTAAAGTCAAACTATAACCCAACCAATGGATGTGATATACAGTGCTATGTTTGAAGGCAACACGACTCGACAACTGCCACAGATAACATCTTTCCTTCTTCGGATTTTTGGTTTTTTCATTTTTTTTGGACTTTTTCAGTTATTTAAAAATCTTGAAAAAAGAATAAAATAGCTTTATAGTTACAAACTAGGAGGAGATGAGTGTCATAAGGGAAAACAAACTAGTTCCAAGAAGTGGAACATACCTATGCTCAATGTAAGGATACATGTTTAGGATATCGACACTCGGGGGAAAATCCCCTCCCGGTAAAAAGGAAATCAAGCTGTGAAGGATATAAAAAATGGCTTTGCATGGCTAGACATGAGACAAGCTTGGGCTATATGGATGAAACACAATGTCAGGGAAGCCATCATAAATCTCAATAAGGCAGGAAAATCTCATGAGAATGCATTCACAACTTGACATGAGGGAGTCCTGAGGGGATGGCCAGCA
Organism: Pseudotsuga menziesii; assembly: GCA_001517045.1. NCBI lineage: Eukaryota > Viridiplantae > Streptophyta > Pinopsida > Pinales > Pinaceae > Pseudotsuga > Pseudotsuga menziesii. The sequence goes on from LPNX010835715.1 coordinate 144,651, forward strand.
TAAAGTTCAAAAGGAGTATGAAGCTCTTGCTCAAGGACATGGCGGGACTAAAAGGGAATCCCAGAACTAAGAGAGGACTCGCAGCATGGGAATCAAATGCAAAAGGGAGCTAACTAGGACACCCATGTATAGGAAAACTCTACCATTCACATAGTACCACTTCTAACAACAACATGAAGGTTCCATGATACCATGGAATGGGTTTGTACCTCATTAGAGGAAATTTGGGGTCTAAAATGGGCCTTATAAGAAAACGTGCCAAAATAAGTTTTTGTGAGTTGGAATTCAAGAACCAATAGAATTTCAATAAAATAAGTCAACCATAATGGTTGAATTGACATATTTGTCATTAAAAAAAACTACTTTTTTTGTTCGTATTTTCGACATATCTCATTGTGTTTTTACTCAAATTTCGATCAGGAGAGCTCGTTGGATGCGGAATTTGATTCCGCGTCGAACGAGTACCCACACTGCATACTTTTGATGGACCCTACTACCCCAAAAATAAGAAATACCTGAAAAAACATGATGGTGACATCACCATCATGTTTTTTCAGGTATTTCTTATTTTTGGGGTAGTAGGGTCCATCAAAAGTATGCAGTGTGGGTACTGGTTGGATGCAAAATCAAATTCCGCATCTAATGAGCTCTCCTGATCAAAATTTGAGTAAAAACACAGGGAGATATGTCAAAAATACGAACACAAAAGTAGTTTTTTTCTTTCTTCCTCCAAAATTAATCAATATTATTTTATTATTTTAACTATTATTTTATTATTTTCCTTAGGAGGCCCATTTTAGACCCCAAAATTCCTCTAATGAAGGTTAAGATAGAATGGTCATAAGGCAATGCATAAATGCAAGCGGATGTGGTATCCTAACCTATATGCCAGTTCATACATAATACCTATGATAGGAACGAACGGGTCGAAACATCGAAGAGAGTGTACAAAAGCTGGACCCTACATGACAACCATATTAGTCCAAAACAACCCAAAATAGTCAATAAAGAATCCAAACTATAGGGAATAGGGAGGAATGATCATGACAACTACATCCAAAGGAAACAATGCGGTGAACGATGGGACATAAAAAGGAAAGTAAGGTGTATACCCAACATTCACGCATCCACTACCACCCCCATGAGGGTGACCACCAGTGTAAAGACCAAGTGAAGGGAGTCAACATCCTCCACAAATGGAGTAGAGGGAATAACGTGACCACCTCAAATGTATGAGCAGGGTAAGGGGTTGTGATGCCCTCAAGTCTAACACCAGGGTCCGTACTAGGACCAAGACGGGTGATAGGATACCAAGCATGCCAAAAATAAAAGGACCTAAACTCAAGAGAGCATAAATATACTCAAGTAACTGCGATCCCAAAGGCCAACTAGCGCACAAAGAGCACACTCCTAAGAAAATCTACAGCCAAAATATAAGCAAACCAAGGGGAGGATATGTGAGCTCCTGAATGCAGTAGGTATGTCTCGCCTAGGAGAGGCTCAAAAATCCCATACAGTACAAGCAGAGGTACGCAACCAATTATAGTGGCCCTCAGCTTCAATGCATAAAGCGACTGTGCTGTCCGACCTCTACCTGGCCGGGACACCTGCAGAATAACCATTTCAAAGTACCCCCTCGATAACCTAGGTAAGGCCACTAATTTCACCTCAATATAATCAATGCTCAGGTGGACAGTCACAGGAGGGATTGACCATATGGGTAGGGTAGCAAATCCCGAAACTCTCGAAAGAGCCCCCATATATGAATATAATCCTGGAAATATATCTGGTTCTACTCAGTTATGACTAGGGGTCATCCTAATCAATAACCGCTCACACTGCCTCATGCTTAACTCCCTTTTGAGAGGAGGATCCTGAGAAATACTGGTTATAAAAAGGATTTCACACACTCACCTGGACAGACACATACATGTTATTGTTTAGTGATCTTGGAGAATTAACTTACAATGAACTATTCCAAGATCCTAAAACCTAAGCTTGTTGGTGCACCCTAGAAAAGAAAAGAGTGTAATTCATTTTAATTTAGCGTTGATTTTAATTGGCTGTAATTACTCAAAGGGAAATGGCTGTGCGACTAATGACATTATGACTCAGCAGTGAAATAAATATGCACACCATAACAAACAATGCTAAGTGCAATCTTTGTCAAATGAAAAATAGGGTATGCCACTACATGAGATGCATAAATATATATTCTTTTCCAAATGTCAATGCAATCCTTCCTATATGAAAGCATAAAAACAACTCTCATCCAAGCAATCCAATGCAAGTACCTCCTCAAATCCATATCTAAGATGCAACTAAGAGTGCAACTACTTTGTATTTTTCAATATAAAAGAATGAAAAATGCAATAAAAGTCATCTAAAACTCTCAGTCTCTGTAGCAAGTATAAAATACAAGCCCATCAAGACACCGAGACAAAAACGAGTAATGCACTAATGACAAAACAAAAAGGATAAATGACTAAAACTACTTTCAAAGAAAAATCAATGAAAAGATGGTCTTTGGTCACAAAATAAGCATCCAACAGACAAAATTAGACCCAAGGAAGACCCAACCACTCTCACAACCCACCCAACAACTTCCCACAACAACAAATTCACCAAAAGGGAGGATGTACATGACTGTTTAAAGAACAACTGCGTATGTACGCGACTTTTGGCCAAAACTCCGCGTATGTACACAACTTTTGGCGAAAAACCTGCGTATACAGAGAAGGCAGTGGTAAAAAGCAGGACAAGGGTCAAACCCATAAAGGGGAGTGTCAATGGATAAACATACTATAAAATGCGACATAGAAATAGGGAGAAACTGAGAGCAAGTCAATAATATCAAGCCCATTGTGCCTGCAAACCCCCAAATAAAAACAAGGAACATCCCCAACAGAGTCACCAACTCTGTTACAGAGAGAAATTCCTAGGCCTTGGGGTACCACAACAGACAGCTTGACTCTAGAAATCAATCCTTTCCAATATGCAATAGAAATTAAATGTCTAACACTAAAGGATCAGACCTCGTACCTTATTCCGGACGATTGAAGTAGAACCCCGTTGAGCTTTCCAATCTTTGGCTTGAATTGATAGATTACTTCCTCAACAACAAGTAAACAATACAAGCATTCTATATATCATGGTGTTAGATCTATTCTATCATATATAATCAATAATGTAAAAGCATTTGACATAATCCAATGGATAAAGTATTCATTCAAACACACATTATTGGACAGGAAAAGATATTTCTATTAATAAAAATCAGAGATTACAAGGTACAACCTCTGACGGCAAATCTGCAAACCGGAGAAACTGAATCCCCCACTTGGGCCTCCACCGCTTCAATCATCCATCTCTCGATATCAAGCTCGCAAGAAAAAAACAAGCTTGGGAAGAACACACTAGTGCTCCAAGGGACAAAGGGATGCAGACTTAAACATAAGTTCCAGCAACAATGGACTATAGTTTCTTTGCTCTCAATTCTCTCTTATTTCCTTCAATGTACCAAGGGGTTCCTTATATAGCTTTCAAAGGTATAATGAAAGGTCGAATCCAAGAAATCTCAAGGCATAGGGAAGGCCATGAGTCAAATGAGTCGGATCCATGTCAAGGAAAACTCCAAAAGGATTTGGATTATGCACACATCCCGATGTACGCAGTTTTAGTGGTCAAACCCATGTATATACGCGCTTATAGTTTTAAAAGTCGAGTGTATCATTTTTCATATGTCTTTAGGGATGATCAAGGAAACATCAAAGGACAAAAAATGGTCCATGGGGTCTAAGGAGTTTGCACCAGGACAGGTGAAGGCCATACAAAGTGTGATTCACCTGGAGTGGTGAAATCAGCTATAACACTTTCTTCAATAGGATCAAGAAAACATATTTCTTCTTGACAAAAAGTTTTTGAATTTCAAAAACAAAAAGAAAAATCCATTTGAGAACCCTCATCTTCTTCTTTGTTATTCAACTCTTCATTGCATACTGCTGGTTTTTCTATAGGATGGGATAGATTGCATAATTGTTCTTCTTGCTTATCATCCATTCCAAGAAATTTTATACCTTCATCCACAATCTCTAATTTATGTTTTTGATGAGAAACTTTAAGTCTCTATTTCAACTACTCAAATGAAGAAAAACACAAAGGTAACAATCACTTTCAACATTTTTACTGTCCACTTTGTTTTCATACTTTTGATCTTGGATTGCAATGATATTTTCTTCACTAAGAGAAATTGTGACAGGCTGATTGCGTTCTTTAGAAAGAAAATTAGTACCACCATATCCTTTCAATTAACTGGGCTGATCATCTTCTACAATCAAAGAGGGCTTTATATGTTCATGTTGAATTTGATCAACATGCAAAGGTATTCCTTCTACCATTTTTTCAAAATCTGATTTCCCTTTACTTGCAATTTCAGAAAATAAACATGTGGGAGGACGACAAAACTGATATTTTCCAGAATTATCATTTCCTATGTGATCAATCTGTTGATGTCCTGGAAAATCGTAGGTAACAACAGTTAGGGATTCTCCCCAATAAACGTTCCCAACTAGCCTGTTACTATTTGGTATGGGGAATCCGTCCAGCTACCGTAGGTCAAGTAACAATTAAGATGTTTTACCAGTTACGGCCCATTCCATCATGTATATTTTAGTTTTTTGATGTTTAAGGTATGATGTGCAAGTGCCTAACTAAAATGTAGACAATAGAGATAACGAGGGGGGTCACAATGTGATGTGCAGGTTCTTACCTCTCATCTTACCTATCTCGCATCTAAATCACAAACAACAAGAAACTAACTATGACTAACTAACCTATCCCCATGGAGCAAAACTATCATTAATGGCGAGTAATGTATTTCAGTGCATGCATTAGGAAAATTCACATATAGCTGTTAATTGTTTTAGAACACATGAACATCAATAGAAATATAAACAACAAGATATCTTATTGTTAATTAAAACCTTCATTTCTCAAAGTGGAAATTTCACAGAATAAACCAAAGTACATTCATAACATGAAAAGAAATTCAATGAGTTAGAACGATCTCACAGTTAATGGAAATAAGCTGAAAATGAAATAGTTCACATTCAACTGGTCCATAGNTTCTCTAGTAGAAACATGTGACTCTTTATTGTAAAAGGAAATATTTCTTCTTACAATACTCTCTCCAAAATGGTCTGGGAAAAAAGTCCCCTTACATATAAAACTCTCCTATATTTATATAAAAACAAAACTCTTGGGCTTCCCCTTAATGTCTTTTGAGCTTCCCAAACCTTTCATTTCTAAAATTTTGTCTCATAGCATGTGCATATAATTAATACAATATATTACATTTTAAATCAAACTTTTCAAAATACTTTATAAAGAATGGCCAGCTTCGTCTTTGATGAACTTCTTCCATGCATGGGCCTCTGCTACTATGCCTTCAAATCCATAAGGCTCAAGAAATTGAATATTAATTTCATATTTAGCAGCCTGGTTTTTCACCCCCTCTATCCTGGCAGGACTCAGATGCAGCTGATCTTCTAGTAGATGTATACTTACTGTTGCATTTACCATTGCATTTTTCAAGATCCATTCATCTAGGTCCTTGACCTGCTAGATTTCTTGCTCATCTTCCTGATACCTATTCTGTAGATGCTCTATAAAAAAATCATGTTCTAGTATCACATCCAATCTTTTCTTCGCAGAAGTATGGCATCTATTGTATGTAGCAAGCACTCTCCTACAGTATTCAGCACATGCTCTCTTTATTTTCTTCACAGTTTTCTTGAATTCTTCTGCTACATTAATCACAAATTCCAATAAATCATACTCCTTCTTTAAACTTTGTTGATCCTTAAATACTAAATCCACAAGAGATTCCTTATTTGTTTCTGCCCAGACCATTCTTCCTATTAGAATCTCCAAAATATCCCGAGATCTGTCCAAAAAGTATGAAGTAGTGTCTAAAATTTACTCTAGTCAGGTGTCTATTTGTAAAATTTTACACCTTTCATCCTCTATGTATATCTTTAATTGGTGAATCTTCCTTCTTTGAGTTAGAACGTGTTCTTTCAAAGGCTGGATGTCTGTTTTCTATTCCATAGCATCTTTCAGTGATGCAGTCAATGAAGTGTTTTTCTCTTTTAAGGCTAGTACTTGTTCTTGATACTGGTTCTCTTTTTCCTCTGTGGTGTCCTTTTCCATTTCTAACTCAATAACTTTGATTTTCAACCTATTCTTCTTTGCACTTAGATTCTCATATGATACCTGAAGATCCTCCCTTTCAGTTTTCAACATTTTATGTTCTAGCTATATCTTTTGTAATTCAACTAAGCTATCCTAAGCATTTTTTTCTGTCTTCTCTGCGGATATTTCTAAGGCATTATTATTTGCTTGCAGAGTCTAGAATTCCATTCTTGAAGTCTTGAATTCATTCATCATGTCTTCATACTTCATTTTTAGCTTTTGACCCTCATCTCTTTCCTTCTTAAGAGTTTCTTTCAATTGGGCTGCATTTTTTTGTGATTCTTCTAGATCGGTCATGAGTGTATCCATGTTGTCTTTTGTCGCTAAGTTTAATGCTACCCCAAATCTCGCTATCAACCACGGATCTTTATGTGTACCATGTACTACTGTTTTATCTGTTATCATCTTTCCCGACTGTCCCCCAGTTTCAGCCCTTTTTCAGTTGTTTTTAAAATTCTTTTCTTCTCCTTATCATAAAAAATGGTACTAAAGTCAGGAAATTCCTCCCCTTTTGTAGGCATGAAAGGGATCAAATCTATCCCACAAAATGAAGCCTGTCCTAGTATACTGCCAGGAGATGTAGCAAGCTCTAGGGGATCAGGATTAGATTGTCCTTGTCCTTGATCTATTTGATCCTTCCCTCCTTGTGTATCTACTTGTTTTGTAGTCTGTTGGTCCTTTTGAGATCCTGTTAGTCTCAAACCTTCACTTTCTTCTTGCTTTTTCTTGATTTTAGCTTCTTCTTTTTTCATTCTCTCCTCCTCTTCCTTCCTTACTGCTTCCTCTGCATCTCGCTTCTTTTCTTCTTCTTCATTCTTCAATCAATTTTCTGCTTCCTGTGCTAGACTTCTAGCATCTTATTCTCTCTTTTTCGCATCTTCCTCTTCCAATGTCTTAGTCTTTTCTAAAGTTTTTCCCTTTCCACCCATAGTAGTTATCTTTTGTTTGGAACTCTTCTTAAGGGAGGTCATGTTCTTCGCACTTCTGAATGTCGCCTCTGCCTTGTCCCAAAAATTACTATATTCAAAATTAATCCCTGCTTCCTCGATGTAGTCTGCTACTTTGTTGCAGGAATCATTCCTGTGAAATTTCATTTTGCCAAAATGAAAATGCTCCATCTCCTTAACAAAATATACTACCTACTTTACTCTTGAAAACTTATAGCTACCAAGCAGGAAAGGAACTGCAGGATATGTTTCCTTTTTATTCTCAAACAAGAAATTACCTACACCATCAATATACACCTACCTAACTGCCTCTTTGTGTAGTACATAGTCAGTGGCATACTTAGGGAGTAGGGAAGGGGATCTGGAACCACCATACATCCTTATATACAACCCATCCTCTGTTAAATAGTAATCTCCAAACTCTTCGATGACTTTGAATGCTTCTTCAGACATGCAATTGCATTCAGTCAAGAAAATGAGGGTATACAAGGGCATGATGAAGTTCTCACATATTTCCCTGTAATAGCTATGATATTTATGGGCCCAAAAAATTTTATATGCTATGTACACTGGGGTTCTATCCCTCTCCTAGTTACATCTCGAAGCTGGAAAAGACTGAGTGCATAGTATACAGTCAATCAGGATCGAGCTCATATAAAACTTTGATCTCTTTTGTGATACCCCTCCTAAGGCTACTGATATGCATGATGAGAGGATGTTTGACACAATGTTTGACCAATTAAAAATGGTTCCCTGAGTAGCCACATAGAAAATAATTGGTATCCACCCTATCTTGAAACTCTTCCCATGTGCTCTACGAAAGATCCTATTTAGCACTAATGCGATGAACATGTAGGGAGTACGGAGAGTAGAAGTGTCATACTCTTCGGAAGGTCTGGTTCAGAAATTTTTTCCGAGTATCATCATTCTTTTTATTGTCTCCACCAGATCCAAAGCTATCTCCTTTAGCCATATTTCTGTCAAGTAAACTTGAGCTGAGGGTAGTTGATAAGCCATAGAGACATATGTAGGGATATACATAGCATAGCCTTGCTTGGCAGTGTTCTCCAGAATCATTGGTGTTACATATTCCCTAGGTAGAATCCATCCTATCACTTATGAACAAGGAAATAACTCAAGTCTCGTGGCTACTTTCATTAGAGCTGATTTCTCAATGTTGGCATATATAATCAACTCCTCAAAACCGACATTTGGTACATCCTAGTTGGTAATCATTATGTAGATCTCTCCCCACTTGTAGTCTGGTTCGACCCCAGTGGAAGCTTTGGTATCTTTGTAAATATACTCTACCTTGGTGATGATCTCTACTTCGGGTTCTCCTTCAACCATAGGAGCCTTCTTATTTTGTATCTTCGACATGTTTTCGATATAACAGTCACCCTATCATAGTCAAACATGTTCTTAGATAAACTAATCTATTAGCAAGTGTTTTAAAAAAATAAACAGGAAACTATATCAATTTGTTTACCTCCTCAATATGCATGCTGAAAAATAAACTACACACAGTATTCAATGCATGAAAAATTAACAAGGCAAAGAAAATGTCATGGGGACTACTTCCTAAAATTGCCTAAGTCCACTATCTGTAAACTTCACAATGTCAAAAAAATATTTTATCTTAACCTGGGCCGCATTGAACTAATCCAATGTCAAAAATATGGATGAATTGCACTACCCCTACCACTTATCTTCAAAACCAAACTCAAGAATATCAAAACCTACGCAGCGCTCATCCTGGAAAAAAAACCCTAAACTGAACAAAATAAAAAAACATATGTAGTACCACAAGATAAGGTAAGTGCAAGAAAAAAAGTTTAACACCCCCTGGGCAGCTATGGACAACCCAAAAAATGGGTGGTGCAGACAGCGAAACACTTGTTTGCACTGTGCTCTAATCTTTCGCATTGGAGCAAAAACATCCATAACAGCTCAAACAATCATGCAGACTCAAAAATTCTCCCACTAAATAAAACTATAAACAACTAAACTCTTCACCTTCAAAGTAAAATATCATGCAAACCGTAAAGGACAACATCCTTTTATATGGACAAACCTAACTCATAGAAAACGTAACCAGGGGAAATACCTAACGGTTCCAAATCGACCAATAAAAATCAAAACAATAAGGCCGTAGTTCACCTACTTGGAAAATGATAACGCAGTCGACGGGATGGGAAAACCTTCATGGGAGTAACATGAACGAATCAAGTTCGGATAGCTGGGCATGCGCGAATTGGTGCAAACGACGAGTTTAAAATACGGATAAACAATAAAAAAAAACACTTCCCCCATATATATAACCCTCGATGGAAAATTTCATTGGGATAAAGCCCTATCGGGAGTCATGACCCATGTCAATAGGAACAATAGTTCAGAGGGTAGCTGCAACAGTTGGTGCAAAACCAACTACGGACCTGGGAACCTCTAGCACCTTTGGTCATCAGCATCACTAGACTCTAAGTGTAGAACCTCTAAACATAGCTTTCTCTGCAACATCAGCGCTGTAAAGCACTAACATCGCGGCCTCACTCATTCTAATGGGTATTGCAAATTGGAAACTCTAAAATCTATAGATTTGGCGAAGAAACAACTAAATTTCGGAACGTTCATCACCAGCTTCCTGCAACGTCAGCGACGTAAAACACTAGGACTCTGGTTCATTCTTGCAAAGCCTCTCAACAGTGATAAAAAATACTCGGAAATCAAGACCACTGACTGTTAAGCTCAGCAAAATGAAAACGAGGAAAAAAGGAAAACATTTCAACGTATTGGCTAGGGAGCATGAAGTACTTCCAACAGGGTAGACCGTTTAGCTTCTACAACGTTGGATAGACAGTCTACTATGCTTCCGATATCGGAAGGATAGTCAACTAGTCTTCCGATACAAAAATGAAAACGATCAATTTTTTTTAAGGAAAATATCTAAACATCAGGGCAGTTTTAGTGAAATCAAATACTCCTAGGCTAGATCTAATAGAATTAAATCAAAAGGAGCACCCTAAAATTGGAAATTTTGGGGAAAAGGTTGCAGTTTCAACACAATCACATAAGTATTGTAACTTTGAAGAGATTGTTGTTGCAAAGAGGAATTTTCTGATTGGAAAGGGGCAACCTCTTCTTGTAACAAATTTCAGAAGTTGAATAATATGAGGTAGGATTTGATTGACAGTCCCAACCTCTTTCTTGGTCACACAGAGAATGACAAGAATATTGCAAACCATCATCAGTTTCTAGAAGAGAGATATAGCTAGTTGAGATAGAGCTTTGGCCTATGTCAACTTCAGTCAAGGAAGATATTACTAACTACTGGGAATTTTCTTGAATATCATGGAAATTGGTTTTCCTTTCTTTTTGAACTGAGTATTCATGTAAGATTTCCAAAACCTCTTCATCCAAATAATAATAATCACCACATTCGTCTTTCACATTTTCAATGAACTCTTTATCATGTGTGCAACAATCTTCAATTAACAACAAAGAAGGATAATGCCTTTTGAAATGTTCATGAAATGCTGTATGAAAGTATTTAAGGGAGGATAAAATCCCTGATGGTAATCCCTCATACCATAACCTAGAATTTTCTTCTAAACTAGCCTTGAAGAATTTCATTAAAGAGCCATCATGCCATCCAACCCCTAGCTTATGTATATGTTTATGAAATCTAAACAAATGAATGGCGGCATCATCACCCTTTTGATCCTTAAATATTGGAAGATATGTTTGCCAATTTACAGGAGGTATTCTATTATGATAACCAAGAATGACAATGAAATTCATAGGAGCATACCTTGCAGCTCGAGAAGTCATCTTGATGGTGGAGAAACTGAATCAGCTCCTTAAACTTTCCAATCCCCATTTGATAGTGGATCTTCCATAGAACATTATGAAGAATGGGATCTTTGCAAATGGAGCCACCAGGATGAAAACAAACATGACCTTCTTGATGTCTGACCATTGTTCACCATCAATAGTGAGATCTAAACCTTTCGTTCATATCTAGGGAATATTTGAAACCTCTCCTTGTACTATCTTTCTAACCATCGGTCTCCCCAGTGGAGTCATCTTCCAAAATATTTTAGTGGAGTCGCCAGGGAAAATGATACAACCTTTTTCACATAAAGGAGTATCTATTTTCCCACAGAAACCCTTTTTCCTTTGAATCTTTGTCATTCTTCTCAGGGATGATCTTCAATTTCATCCCCAGCAACGGTGCCAATTTGTTATTACCCAGAATCACACCCAAGGTTGTGGGAAGGAGCACCTCGAGGTAACAGTAGAACCACTTTAGGAAAGGGAGCTGGCTCCTCTAATTCTAGAGAGGGATCTCTTACACATACATAGCAAGGCTAGATGTATTGTCACAGAATGAAATTCAAATATTGGTGGTTGAAACAAGGCAACGATGTATTGGGCCATGGAGTCAAAAATACCAAGAAACATAGAGCAGTTTGCACAGGAAATGATTTGCAAGAGCAAGGTAGTACTTGGATCACAGTTGATATGTTTTGGGTCTGGTGGAAAATGAAGAACGATGTTATTCCATTGATGTAGAGCACCGCAAAGATGAATTCTATACCAACTTTGGAAGAAACATTTGGTGAATGTCTAAAACAATAGCTAGAGCATAAGAATATGAATTTTGAACCATTATACACTAGTCAAATACATGAAGAAAACATAATGTAAATAAATAACATGAAGTATGTTATTAGCCAAAATGGCACTTCTTCGTCTGAGTGCTGACATCCATTATGTTGGTACACAAAAGGAGAATTAGGATTGAAGTGGCCAAAACAATATAGATGTGCATGACCATTGATGCATGATATTTAGACCATCCTGATATATTTTTATTCTGAGTCTAGGTTTGCACACACGACTATGTACATTGCAACTCATGTGTCACGCGCGACTATGTGCATTGCAACTCGCATGTACATTAAACACGTGAGTTCCCTTTGAGAAACAAGCATGTCATACATGCCTTGCTTATATAAACACTCGCATGTACCTTAATTCAAAATTAAAATATACAAATCATGATTAGATGAGATTACTTGGGCCTTAATCCATAACTATACCAACTGTATCAACCATTCTAACCTTCGAAACCACTATATTTCCCAATATATAAATAGAGGCCTTGGGATGGGGCTAATCAAGGAATTCTAGAAGAGAAAAGTTATGCTGGTGGTATATCTTCAGAGTCCTTGTGTCAGAAGTTGGGTTGTGTTCTTACCTATCCACTGTTTGTTAATAAAGAGACTTCGTCTTGCAATCTTTGTATTGTGCTTGTTTCATGTATATTGGCTAATGAATGATTTCAATTATGATATTAATATGCATTTCATCTAACCTCTTATATATATATGTATGTATGTATGTATGAGATATTGCTTGAAGAATTGGCTCTTTGTAGGTGAAGGAAAGAAGCCCTAGAAGTTTTGGAGAAGATTGAAGCGAGAGAAGACCAAGCTTGGATCAACTATCTTAAACCGAGTAAGCCAAACTCTCTTCCTATTCTCAATTCATTTTTTGTAAAAGCTGATTGTCTGCAATTCTATTAGTAAGTTGGTAACCCCAGACCCTAGGTTAAAAGGGTGTATTGTCATGTACAACAAAACTGGCGACTCCAATGGGGAGTCCAGCCTCCTGTGGGTCCATCCTGTAGGTCCCTTTACTAGTATTTGTTATGATTCTAATTTTGTGTGTGGTTATTTTATCTTGTATTTTGATTTATAGTGTAGTATGATTATAATCCTCTATTAGTTTTTTTTCCTTTGAAAAGTGTTTAGTAGTACACGCGGGTTGCTTTGTGCACAATTGTGTGTTTGACCTTGTACATGCAGGTTGTTGTTTAAGAAAGTCACGTGTCATACACATCTTTCCTAAATACACAGTCATGTGTGTCCTGTAGAATCTTATAAGTTGGATAGGGTTTTCTTGTCTCTATCTCTTTGGATTTTGAGTTGTTTTGGGAGTTTTCTGTTAATGGCATGACTCTGTGAGTTTGAAGTTTGTGTGTCACACTGTTTGCTTGGTCATCAAGCCTTTGAGATTTTTGTTTGAATTTATTTCATTTGTGAAGTGTAGGTGGTCCTCCTGCTTGGTTTATAGGTTTTTTGTTTGTGTCTAGGTTAATGATTAGGACTGCAGATTCTTTATACTTTGTTTTGAATCTTGTAGTATTAGTTTGACACTTCTTCTTTTGTGAATCTAGCAAAATTTTAAAGTGGTTAGTTTCTCAAGTCAGGGTTTGTTCCAGTCTTCTTCCTATTGGTTGAAGTAGGTCACTTTGGGATCCTTTGCCTCATTTTTACTATATATATTCTTAAAATAGTCAAATTTATCAAGTTGCATTCATTTGCATTATAGTTTTTTGAAGTTATTTGAAAAGAAAAGACAAAAATAGTTTGCATTGCATTAGGTTGCATATAGCATTGCTTTTCGTTATTTTTCAAGAAAATTTCAAAAAATTCAGAAAAACTCTTGTACTTTCTCATACTTAGCTTTAAGTTCATTAACTTGCATTTATAAAAGGAAAAAAAATTGGTTTAAGTAGTCACAATCTACTTTGAAATTTGTTTATGCATCATTTTTCTTTTTCTTATCGAGTCCATAACATCACACTAGTTTCACGCCATCTACCTTTTGACTAAAAACAACCTACTAAAAAGAATGATATAATTTAAAAATTATTAGTAAAATTTTCTTTTTAGGCTCTTTCACCTACTAGCTTAGACTATACTTGTGGGATAGAGAATTTAACTCTCCACAAGTACTAAATTGAAATCATAGCTCGCTAATCACTAGGTAAACCCTTTTCTATGTTGGTTGTATCTGGGAAGCTCCTCTCAAATGGGAGCTAAGCACGAGGCCACGTGGAGGCTTGGACTCAAGAGATAACCCTCTGATTCCTTGTCAAAGTGTAGACCAGGATTTTTGCACATCTAGGAACTTCAGTCAATACAACCTCTTGGGCCTTGTGTGGTGCCAATGTTGACAGGGTTTAGGGGTTTGCTACCCTACCCATGCATATGAATCAGGCTTGCGATTGTGCCCCTAGATTTTTAGTATAGTTAAGGTAGCATTTAGTGTCTTTGACATCTAGGGTTCATACATAGGTACACCGAAAGTCTATTTTTGGTTGACCTTGGACGAGATTAGAAGGTAACCCTGATAGAAGGTGTGGGAGGGAGGTTGGGTGATTCCTTCACTTGTGCCTAAGAACGTCTACAGGGATTCCAAGTAACTGTCTCTCAGTTTTTTTTGGAAAGCATATCTTACACCCTGTGTGTCTTCTTTGGATTTAGGAAATTTTGTAGTGAGTTCTGTCTGGTTTGCTTGTGTTTAGTTTGCCTTAGGGTGTGTGAAAAGTCAATTTTTTAATCGTGGAGGACCAACCTCTCAGAAGGTCAAGAAGGTTGCAAAACATTCCTCTAGATACTATAGTGGAGCCTCCACCACCCCCTCAAAGGAGGAGATTAGATATAGAAGGTTCTTTTGAATCGGTAGGAATCAATGAAGTTCCAAGTGAACCGAAACTTAGGACAAACTAGGTTGATACAACCACAATAGAGATAGAATACTTGTAGGATGACAAGTTTGAAAGAAACTTTAATTTACCTCTTATTGAATTAAACGATCTTGTGATCATCCATGTTCTTCCATTTGAATCACTTGTGATTGGTGTTCCTGTGATCATCATTATGGCAAGCTCTATGGAGGGTATGTCTATCGCCACCTCAGCATTACTAGCTGGAGGAGTGCCTCTTCCCCCTATAGGTACTCCTAGACCAAGTACACCTACTACACCTTTATCACCTAGCAGTTAGGTGGTTCAGCCTTTGACTTCCTCAAATTTAGTAGGCCCTTTTGGTGGGCTTGTCACTGGGATTTCGAGTGCTCCTTTTTCTTCACCCTCTTTTGCACACACTGCTCAGAGTGGTCCTGTTGGATCCCCTTCATTTGTTTAGGGATTTTCATGGAACGGGGGAACATTCCCCCATCCACTCATTATGTAGGCCCTACACCTACATATGTGGGGATGCAGTTTGGAAATACCAACAGCTATGGTCAAGGTTTCCAAACTCTTGATTCATCTCCGTTCACGAGCTATCCTTTCTTGCTTTTTAGTAGAGGGATACCTACTCCAGTCTTTCAGACTCCATTTTCATCTGGAGGAGCTCAAAATACCTATACTGCAGCGCACAAAAATAATCCACTGTCTTATGGGTGGAATCCTTTTCAAAGTAGTCCAAATACTTCACAATTGATAGTTAGGGAAAACCATACCTTCACATTTGGGAACCAAGGGGCAAGTCCTTCTAACTCCCAAACTCGTACTTTTTCAGGCTCCAGTTAGGCCCAAACTTACGTTTCTGGTGACTTTGAACTTGGCAGACTTAAACAAGTTAATGAATGACTTAGTGAAACATAATGGTATGTGGCCACCTATTCCAACTAAGCTAGGCTTTGGACATTCCTAAGCAGGGATGATTTTAAGGAACCGTACTTATTTAAAAGTGTATAAATGTTAGCGAATCTTACCAATTCTTAAAACGCTAACTATAAAATGTTTAGCGATATTTTTCAAAACATATTTTAATTTCCAAATATTTTTTATCATTTATATAATAATTTGGTGATTTTTAGGGTGAAAAAATTTTACCCCACCAAAATTGGATGAATCGGGGATTCAAAAAATGCAAAATGGCAAATCTTTGTTTGGAGAAAAACATGGAAAAATAGCCCATGGGCTAAATTTCGCCCATAAAATTATCCCCATTCCCAAGTTCGAGGGAAAAACTGGAGAATATCCAAGAGATCATGCCACCACATTCCATTTATGGTGCTCTTCCAACTCACTGAATGATGACACTGTTCAGTTGAGATTGTTCCAAAGGAATTTAACTGGTGTTGCAGCAAAGTGGTATATCGAATTTCCCTCTGCTGCATTTGATAGTTTTTGGGACTTAGCAGAGGTATTTTTGAACCACTTCCAACTTCCTATCCAGTATGATGCCGAAACAGAACTCTTGTCTACTTTTAGGAAAGATAAAGCCACTCACATTTTAGATCATATCGAAGAGTGGCGAAGAAGGAAGAGGCTTATAAAAGATACCATACCCCATAAGTTTTTATTAGAGTGGATCCTTAAGTATTTGTTTCCTTATATATCTAAGGATGTATCCACTTCAAGGGTGACTACTGAAGAAGAGGCCATCCTCAGGGCCCAGCAATTGGATTTGATATATGCCCAGTCTGGGATATTATATGAAATTATACTCGAGGCACCGTGGTCTTCCCATAGTGTTGAGAAAACCAAGCCTGGAACCCATGTCGATGGCGTGGTTGGTTCAGTAAGTTATCCCACTGTAGAATATTTGGCCAAACAACTCCATGAGTTTTCTGTGAAGCAATCTACAACAGAGGAAGCTAAGGATTCCCCCTCACCCCAAAATGCAAATGTTTTTGCGCAATCCTCTCAGAAGGACAATCAGCATCCTGGTGGGAAAAAGAAGAAGGGGAAGAAAGGTGAGGGAAACTAAACCAAACCTAAACCCACAAATAATTCTGGTGGGGAAAAAAAAGAAAAGATGGAGCAACCAAGTCCAGTTGATCTATCAATAATCGAATCCGACTATCATGTTGGATGATAAATAAGAATAATAAATATTAGATGATGAATATTAAAAAGAGGTCTTGGCTTTAAATATGACTTGGACATTCATGATGAGGAGACACCTCCTTTCATACTAACCTAACTTATAAATTATTTAATTATTTAATTATTTTATGTTCATTACATTACCACTCCCTTTAAGGGAGCTTTGTCCTCAAAGATTAAGTATTTTCCTAATGTTATTCTTCATTCTGAATCGATGTCAGTATTAGAATTAGAAGAGGTCTCTAGAGAAGAGACTTGCATTTCTTCTCCATTGATGATTTTGCATGGTATTGTCTGATTGTTCCTACATTTATGACCAGGGGTCTAGTCATCACTACATCGACGACATATGTTTTTATTCTTTTTCCTATTATCAGAGTAACTGTTAGATGACTTCGATCTATTTTCCATTTCATAGGCATATGGTTGAGGTTTGTGGCATTGATGACCAGGTGACAAAGTATCTGCACAATACCTACATTGTGTCTCTTTTTATTGCCGATAATGTTTATCACCTCTTGTTTTAATTTCTTCCAATTTTCCTTCTGCGACTTTTTCTTTATGTCTTGCTACTTCTATGTTAGGTATGTCATGTAACTTTAACTCTTTTTGGAGGTATGGTTTAATACCTCCTAAATAGGTTTCGATTCTTTGATTTTCAGACAACCCAAATAATCGTGTCGATAAGGATTCCCTTTGATGTGTGAATTCCTCAACATTTCCAACCTGTTGTAATCTGGTAAGTTTACTGAAAAATTCATCTTCTTTGATTCCTTGAAACCTATTAAAAAAATCATTTTTGAACAAGTTCCATGTGTATAAAAAATTATCTCTCTTCCACCATAAGTACCAATTATAGGTGTACCCTTCCATATGCATTGACACATATTTCACCTTCTCCTCATCAGATTGAATATTGTAAATGTCGAAGTATTCTTCTGCTTTGTTTAGCCAAGGAACGCATTGGTCTTCACTCCCATTGTATTTCGACAACTCTATTTTTGCCTTAGGTGGGTACACTTTGTGAGGACGATATTGATTTCATTTTTCCTTATGGTTTGATGGTGGCTCGGAACTACTGGATGATGAAAGTGACATATTTGAACTGCTTCACTGTTGGCGGTGATTTTTATCCTTTTTATTCTCTACTATCTTATTGATAGCATCTATTTTGTTGTTTAATCATGCCTCCATATCTAGAAGTACTTTTGTTTATATCTCTTACTTAAACGTTGTATTTTTAATCTTTATTTCTTTTTGCAATTATTCTTGATTCTTTGCGAGTGTTTCTTGGGTGGCAACATGAAGTGAGGCATCTAACATGTATGGACTGCTGACTTGGATCGGACTGGGTATGAGCTTTTGTAACATATCGATTAATGTATTATGGTTCTGCATCATGGTGCTCATGTTCTGTGTTAAGGTGTTTATGTTTTGAGTCATGGTACTCATTTTGTCATCCAGGTCTTTTTGTTTTTTGCTCAAGATGTGAAAATTTTCATCCAGCCTTCTTTCTAGTACTAGAACAAGCTCGTCTTTGAGTACTGTATTGTTATTTTTCATCTCTTCCTTCGAAATTTTTTGGTTAGAGACAAGGGACTTGATTTCCTTCTCCATATTTTCAATTTTCTCTTTTAGTTCTACCATGGTCTTGGACCTTGTATGCAGAGGTGTGTATTTCAACGCTATTTTGAATTTTGCGTGAAATTTGAATAATAATATATTAATTAATTAATTAATTAATATTAATATTATTATTATTATTTTCATAAATTATATAATATTTTTATATAGTTTTGTTTTGTTTTAAATTTTTACAAATAAATATTATAATAATAATATTATTATATAATATTTAATTTAGATATTGGCTTTTTTGTGTTTTTTTGGTTTTAGGTTGGCGTGAAGGAATGATTGGAGGGGCAGAGGCAAGTGAAGCTACTGGGACTATGGATGTATGATCGAGCAACCGCATAGGGGAGAGAGGCAAAGTCAGCACAGAGAAGGGAGGATGAGATGTGGAGGTCACGAGCATGGTTGGAGCGGAGGCTTGGGAGGGGAGAGCAGGCGTGGAGCTGGACGGCGTGGGAAGATGGTAGGAGGGAGGTGTGAGGGGAAGCATTGGAAGGTGAGGAGGCGACACACTAGACAATCCGAGGATGATAAAGGAGGAGGTACGTGAGGTTGAGAAACAAATAGGTGGATGAAATGCAACGGGGGAGGGAACCGTGGAGCAAGAGAATGGTGGATGAGGGTGAAAAGCAGGTGGGTTGTATTAGAGGAGAAGTGAGATGAAGGGGAAGTTTGGAGGAGTAATGATGCATTTGGGGAGAGTAGGCTGCAGATAGGAGCATGCAGGAGAGTATAGGATGAGAGAGGGAGGGGAGTTGAAAGGATGAAGGGATAGGTGCAGAGAGACATATGCGAGAGTGGTGGCATAGAGTGTGAGGGGAGAATAGAGTTAGTGGAGTGACGATGATGCATAATGGTGGTTGTAGATGAAAGCGCAGTGAGAGAATGGAAGAGGAGTAGTAGTGTGGAGCAGCGGAAGAAATCAGAGGATGAGCGGCCAGGGATGGAAGAGAATATGGGTGAAAAGGAGCAGTGCCAGAATAAAAAATTGATGAGCCGAGTCTGAGCTCAGAGTGCAGGAGTGAATCCGCTTTGATACCGAATGGAGCAAGAGAGTCCGATTGATCTATCAATAATCGAATCCGACTATCATGTTGGATGATAAATAAGAATAATAAATATTAGATGATGAATATGACAAAGATATCTTGGCCTTAAATATGGCTTGGACATTCATGATGGGGAGACACCTCCTTTCATACTAACCTAACTTATAAATTATTTAATTATTTAATTATTTTATGTTCGTTACGAAAGAATAAAGTGAAATTTCCCTGTAATTTGTGCCAAGGAGATCATTTGACTCACCAATGCTCCCTTATGGAACAAGCTCAGAAGCTGCTCAAAACTCAACAACCGATTGTTCTAAAGGATCCTTTTCCCCAAGGACATAATTCAACTTATGTTTCTAACGTAGCTTGGGGAAATTCTGGTTCCCCTCTTGACCAAAATTATATCAACATGGTTCGATCCGAGAAATTTCTCCAAACAAGAAATAAAAATGATGAGGCAGAGGCCCATGAGAAGGGTAAATTTGTTGGGGAAACCTCTAAGCCTCTCATAATCAAAAAGCTTGCTGATCCAATGCCCAAAATATGAAAGGGTATATTTAAAAAGGCATTTCATAATTCAAACTCTAGGGATGCTTCTAACTACTTCATAGTGGAAGAATTGGCCCAAATTCCTTGTGCGATGTCCGCATTGGAAGTGTTTTAGAGTTGTCCTACTCAGCAGGATTCCCTTTTAGCAGCTTTAGGCAACATGGATTCTTTGAGTCTGATGGAAAAATTTAATTTGTCAGATGTTAAAATGCCCCTACCATATCATGTGGACTTATCAGTAGATGTCATCCATGGTGGATAAACCATTGGATGCATAGTTGTTGATGATGGTGCTTCCACATGTGTCATGTCTCTTTCTTGTTGGAAGGCTTTGGGTTCCCTCGAGTTAGTTCCATCAAACACCTTGCTTACTGCTTTAGATGGGACGTCATTCCGTCCTCATGGTATCCTACCAACTTTCGATATTAAGTTGGCAGGGAAAGCAGTGTTTGTTGAAGTAGAGGTGATTGATGCCCCATTAGAATACAACTTGATTTTGGGGAGAAGTTGGACTTATGCTATGTGTGCGATCGCGTCGATTGTCCTTTGAGTGGTGGTGTAGAAGGAGCAAGTCGATAAGTTGACTTGAATGATAGCTGACTTAGTCGATCAACCGACTAAGTCGATGAGTCGACTTAGTCGATTAGCTGACTAAGTCGGTCAGCCGACTAAACTAGAAATTAGGTCGGCCACCTAAGGTCGTGTCGGTTCATCGAACCAACAGGTAGTTATTTTGTAACTGTTTTGTAATCATATATATATTAGGCTGTTGAGCCAGATGAGAACTCAGTTCAGTTCTCTGTGTTGTATGGACTCATTCTTATAATATAATCTGTTAATTCACCTACTTGTTCTTATCTCTTGTCTCTGTTTTATATGTATTTTTTAGTATGTATTATTGGTAACCTTATGTGATTTGTGAGATTACAACAGGTGTTTTTTCCACATGAAGGAAAGCTAGTTACTGTTGACCAACTCAATTTCACTCGAAGGGGTCATTTGGAAACGAATGAGTCCATAGTGCCATTGGTTGATTAGGTCAAACCTGCTATAGAGAGCTTGGGGTATAGAATGTATTCATCGTTAATGGGCACATTTGATATCCCAGCCCCGCTAAACTATTTAGGTGAATCCATGAGTGTAGGTAAGTATATCGCAATGGTTGTCGCTAGAATGGATCCTTGGGTCCTTCCTTCCCATTACAAATCTGAAGCTCCCTTATCAGTAGTGGAAGTATCTTATCAAGCTATCATTAACACCACTATTGATCCCAGTCCGATTCCTCCTATGGTCTCAGAGGAGTCAGAGGAATCCTATCTATCTGCTTGGAAAAATAACTCTTTGTATATTGATGATTGCTTAGACATGGTTTTTCCTTCAGATGAAGCCATTTTGGAAGCTATGAGTGGGTGAGATAAGATCTATGAATATCTTCACCATAGATCCTACTTTCTTCCAGAGTTAAGCATGATTGAAAACTAAGAGTTCCACGTGAGAGTGGCAGGTGGTGCTGATATACCAATCAATCCCTTACCAAGGGAGGGAATATTTTCTGAGGGGAATATGGAAAACATTTATGGTACTATCCCTATCAAAATATCTACAAATCCCAACATAATGGAGAATGTATATATTGGTGCAAACTACTCTCCGAAGGAGATTTCTATCTATATGGCCTTATCTAAGGAGTTTTGAGACATATTTTTCTAGTCATATGAGGAGATGCCATAAATAGATCCATTGACAGTCAAACATGAAATCTGAACCTATCCTGATGCCAAACTGGTTCGACAAAAACTTAGACCTGTCAACCCGCGCAAAGAGGCAGCCGTTAAGAATGAAGTGGAAATACTATTGAAAGCTGGTTTTATTTACCCGATTACTTTGACGGAGTGGGTATCCAATCTTGTTCTGGTCGATAAAAAGCAAGGGACGATATGAGTATGTACTGATTTTCACAATTTAAACAAATCCTTTCCTAAGAACAACTTCCCCACACCATTCATAGATCAAATCATTGATGCTTGTGTGGGGAGTGAATTTTTTTCGTTTATGGATATGGTTTTTTTGGGCATAATCAGATTCAAATGAAGACGGAATACCAACATAAAATGAATTTCATTTTTCCTTAGTGTACATTTGCATATAAGAAAATTCCTTTTGGATTGAAAAATGCAGGGGCTCCATTTCAGCAGGCAATGAATTTTTCCTTCCATGACATCAAGACTATTGTCGAACTATACTTAATTTATCTGCTGGCGCATTCTCGTAAGAGGATCGATCATCCAGATCACTTGTGCTTAATTTTTGAAAGATGCAGGCATTACAAAATACACTTGAATCCCCACAAGTGTGTTTTCTATGTCGATTCAGGTAGGCTGCTTGGGTTCATAGTTTCTAACAAAGGTATTCAGGTGGATCCTTTGAAAATTGAGGCCATTGTAAATCTTCTGCCTCCTTGTTCTATCAGGAAAATTGAGAGCCTGCAAGGAAAGTATAACTTTCTTTGACATTTTATCATGAATTATGCCAAGATCACCAAAGGTTTGATGCGTCTGTTGAAGCAGGACACCCCATTTGTATGGGATGAAACCACACAACTTTCTTTCACAACATTAAAGAAAGATTTGTTTTCGGCTCCTTTGTTGCGTCCACCATATTACTCTCATGATTTTATATTGTATCTGGCCACATTCGAGCCGACCATTGGGGTAGTTCTGGTCTAGGAAAATGATGAGCTCCAAGAGCATGTCGTCTATTACCTTAGCCATGCTTTAGCTATCCCTGAAGTTCGGTACTCCCATGTTGAAAAATTGGCTTTAGTAGTTGTGTATGCAGTGGAGAGGTTACATCACTACATCTTATTGAGGACTACGATAGTAGTGGTAGATGTCAATCCCTTCCAGTATGTTTTGTCCTGATGCATAGTTGGAGTCAAATTTAACAAATGGATAGTAATTCTCCAATATTTTGACTTGGATTTTCAATCCGCCAAATCAAAAAAATTGTTAGTTTTTGCAGAATTTTTGTAAGAATAATATGTAGCAGTTGAAGAGGAATCATTCCCAGATGAGCACATTTTTCTGATTTCCACCTCTGATCCTTGGTATGGAGATATACTTATCTATCTCCAGACTCTGAAGTGTCCTGCAAAATTTTCGTGGGAAGAACGATGCAAACTATGGGTACATGTGAAAAACTACCTTATCATCAGGGATACTTTATACCGTGGAGGGTTAGACTTTGTTTTACGTCGATGTCTCAACCACGAAGAGGCCAAGAGTTTCCTAAATGACGCCCATAGCGGAGCATGTGGGGGCCATTTATCTAGGTTAGAAATGACCTAGAATATTTTGCATGTCAGTTGCTTCTGGCCCACGATCTTTAAATATTGTGTGGAAGCCATGAAGCGTTGTCACCCTTGTCAGCTTTACACTTGAAAGATGCAGTCACATCCTGCTCCACTGTTTCCCATCATTGCAGTGGGCCCCTTCACCAAGTGGAGGTTAGATTATGTGACGTGCAACCCAGTATCTGTTGGGGGGAAAAAATACACCATTATTGTTGTCGATTACTTTACGAAGTGGGCAGAGGCAATGCCCACCTTCAGGGTTGACGGGGAAACTGCAGTTTTTTTTCGTTTTCAACCAGATTATTGCTCATTTTGGTATTCCAAAAGATATTGTCACTGACCATGGTAGTCATTTCTAGAACATCATGATGACAGAATTGGCTATTATGCTAGGGTTTAAACAAGAACACTCGTCTTCTTTCTACCCGTAAGCGAATGGTCAAGTCGAAGAAGTCAATAAGACCTTGAAGGCTATTCTCAAGCGTACTATTAATGTAGCTTGGTCAAATTAGCACATTATGCTATATCCTGCACTTTGGCTTATCGAACCAATGTTAAAACTACCACAAGGTTCTCCCCTTTCCAACTCGTTCACGGGGTGGAAGCAGTAACTCTGGTTGAATGTGAAATCCCATCTTTAAAAAATGTCATTCATGTGTTACCTGACATGACTAAACTAGAAGATTGTTTGCTACATTTATAAAATCTAGATGAACAACATAGAGATGCATTGAAAACAAATGAGGCTCATAAAAATAGGGTTAAAAATAAATATGATAAATCAGTCAAACCTAGGATTTTTTCTGAAGGGGAGCTTGTCTTGCTTTGGGATCAGGACAAAAAACCCTTGGGGGCAGGGAAACTCAGGTCTATGTGGTTAGGACCCTATATTGTGTTGAACGTTTTGAAGAAAGGGGCATATGAATTAACTGATTTCGAAGGGAATAAGCAGCCGGATCCTAGAAATGGGCTCTACCTAAAGAAGTACTATGCTTAGGCTTAATGATTTTTCTTGTATTTTTCTTGTAACTTTATGTACAATAGTTATCTGGTTCGTGTTCTTATATCATCTGTTGGTTGTTACAGATGTATTCCAAATGGTTTTTAGGTTTTTCAAATCACGCTAGTCGTCACACTTGCAACCTAGCTTCAGTCGCATGGGTTATTTACTCATCCTTAGGCCCTTAGGACAACTAGTTGCCTCTGGAGGCGCTTGCCTAGGTCCTGCTACCAATAATGTGGTTGAATACAGGGCCGTCAGTGAGATTTTTTGGGATTCCTCGTCACATGGCATCAATCAGTTAGAAGTAAGAATTGAATCTCAACTGGTGGTTTCCCAGCTTAATTGAGCTTATAAAGTGCGAAACCCTATCTTATTACGTCAGTTTTTGCAAGTCATATTATTGGAAAGAAATTTTGATTTTATTTCATTTAATCATATTCCAAGAAATCAAAATTTATTAATGGATGCATATGTGGACTATATCTTAGATTGGCACTTAACACACATTTTATAAAAATACATAATAGATACATTGTGAACACATGCAAATAAACCAACAATATATATATATATACATATATGTGAATATCTGTCCATAAGATAGGTCAAGTTTTTTTATCCGCAGATCCTGTCATAATTGTATAAATATACAAATATATACAAAATTTGGATCGTAATCCATAAAATGCCCCTAGATATTGACCACCCTGGTCATCTTGGCCACCCTAGTCACCTTGATCACTAGCCTCCTCAGCTTCTTCAGTTGTAGCAGCCTCCGCAACTTCTATGTAGACAAGTACATCCCTGGCTACCCTTCACATAAGGCATATCTAGGTAGGTGGAATTTCGACAACAAGTTCCTACATGATAGCAGGTATTTTCTCAATACGTATGGTTGGGAATCTATAGGTAAGCCTGGTTAGCTTCCCCTCGAGTACCCTCATCAAACCTTGGTCTTCCCCTACCACTAGTCGTATGTACATCCTGGGATGCCCATCAGGGCAGACAGGTCCAATATCTTCATTTTAAACATTAAATGGATTAAAAATCCTTATACATATGTATATATCTTTATGATCAAAATTCATAAAAAATTAAAAACTTAAAAAATGAAATACCTAGCACTCCCCAGACTCCTCCAGGAGGGAGGACAAGATCATTGTCACCTCAAAAATCTAAACCAGTGTATGGAAACTGCTCTAGTGCTGGAAAATGCCTCCCTCAACACAAGTAGAAATAATCATTATACACACTCTGAACTAACCCACCGCCACCCTGGAGAATGAAAATATCTCCCCACCTAGTCAGTCTAGGTTGATGAGGAGAGAATGATGGAAGTGGTACCGCAGGGTTGATTGTGGGAAATCTCTAAAAAAAAGGCCACTAATAAACTGGAATATTCAACATTCTTCCACCTACCTCTTTTAGACTCAGAGAGTTGTTTTTTCATGATCGAGATTATTCCTGAGCACCAATCAAACACATTTCCCTTTAGGAACTGTAGAAAAATCCTCATTTGGTTATGAGTAGCAAGATGAAGCGATGAATATCCTGCAACCCTCACTATAGTAGTTACTAGGACCTGTAACAGGAAGTTACTAATATGTACAATAGGGACACAGGATCCCTTTTTCTGACTCCCGGGTGGGCAGTAAGTGTTTATATAATCCTGAACACTCATGGGGTCACTGCTCCTGCCAGTACTTTCGAGATTGATAGGTGTTCCATGTCGATACAACCCCATGATGAAGTATATGTCTTCCAATTCCACCTCCAATATCTCAACTTGAAGGTCAAAATCCCCAAGGTCATGGTCCCAATACCCAATTCAAAAATTGAGCAAATAGACATTGGCCCGCATAGGTGAAGTACAAAAGAATTTCAATAGCCAACTTTAAAGGAATACTTGCACATTGGGGACACTACAGAGTGTGGATTGGTCCATATCTTCATGTTCCTTCTCCCTCCACTCCAACACCATGGTTAAACCTATCCATTAGACCAAGATTTAACATTAGAATCCACGAAAATTATTTAAAATTTGGCCCTATTTTATTTTTCCTATGTCTCCTAGCACACACGATTGTATTTTAGACAGGTCGCGTGTGACATGCAGGTTACTTTCAATCAGGTCACATGTATAACATGTGTATGCGACTGCATAAGTCACCTACTCACGTGTACTGTGTGACCCCATTAAGATAGGCTTAAACACCCAAATATTGCATAAAATTGAAAATGTAAACGGTTGAAATGGAAGAGAATGAAGAGCTAGTTTACTTGGCACTTGCAAAATTCCAAATGATCCACTGGTTTTTCCAAAATGAGCAATCCAAGCTAGAGGTAAAATGTTTCCAAATTGGGTTAAAATTTCAAATGGTATGTTTTGATTTCTATTATGTACTATATATATAAAATTTTCAAATTGTGGGTTTTTAGATTATAGTGTCAAAAATTATTTTATAAATTGAACTAATGCCATGTCATTTTTTCCTAATGCAACAGGTCCAAGGTCATTTAAAGTCGTTATTCACTCATATAGGGTAGGACTTTGGTCATTTATATGCATTTTTACATCTATACCTAATCCATTTTCACCTTAGGATCACCACTTTGACCACGGACTATGGTGTTTAACCATTATTACCATGTATATACCATTGTTCTTTTGTGGATAGGGCCTTCCTTCCATGAGTACCCTAGTTTAGAACAAATTGTTGTCTTTTGGTACTCATGCCACATTTGTTGTAGGTTCAAGGGAGGATTCTTATCTATTTTTTCACCAAATTGAGCCTCATTTTGGTCTCTTTTTACAAGATAACCCCTTTATAAGGCTCCCCATCCTAATGGAGTTTCTTTAGGCCCAGGTCTAACTCCTCAAATAGACTTGACTGCCAAGTAAACTTCTCCATTCAAGATCGTTAAGAATATTTGAATGGGAATCCACATTGGTGGTAGTTTATCGCTTTTTCGGACCATGTGGAATAATACGAAAAAGGAACACTCTCTTTTCTTTAGAATTGAGAAGAGTATTCTCAGGTATAGGTTTATCGCTTTTCTGGACCTGAGGGACTAAATTTATGAAAAAGGAGCACCCAGTATGAGCTTAGTTTTCTCTTTTTCATGCTCCAGACCTAAACATGAAAAATATTATGAGCATACTTTATGCCTTTGTCATGCTCGTTAAACCCTAAAGAACAAAGAATCGAGTTTACTGTTATAAGCCCCATTTCTCATAACCAAATGGATCTTTCCAAGTGATCTTTCTTTCCTTCACACTTGTAAAAATCAAGCTATATGCTGCTATTGAAGGGGCATTGGGTAGGTGGTAATTTAACCTTTTTCGGACCTTCCTAACTAAGGACAAAAAATGTGCACCTTACTCCTTCGGAAACAAAGAGAGTTCTTATGTGGTATGTTTAATACTTTTCTAGCCTTAGGAAACTAAATTGGATGAAAAATAACCCCCCTTGGAGTATTCTTTGGAGTTTTTAGACTCTCTAAACATGAAAACACCAACATAGTATGTACTAGTTTGGGCTCGTAAAATCCATGACTCAGTGACCTTATCAAGCATTATTCTCTCCCCTTTTCAATCTTGTCAAAAATGAAGAGAGACCTGAGTTGAATTTCTTGGACTCGCTAAAATTTAACAGGAAAGATAAGAAATAAGTATTCTTTTTGGGTTACACACGGTGGCAGCATGTCCTTATTGAACATAGCACTCTTTGAACTTTCTGATACTCATGTCTCAGTGTACACTTTCAGCTCAATTATTACTTCATTTTTCTTACTCCTCCACTTGTGCTTTATACATGGGGAATATGATCATGTCTCTCACAAGAAAGATAAATTTAGTTTTCCTATCTACAAAGTTAAAATCTGCCTTAGCTCATCTCTGTGTCATGCTCACTGTTCAAGGATTTATCCCGCATCTGATTATTATCATGATTCCATCATTATCCTATCTGAGTAACATTTGTGTCTACCTTCCTATATCCAGTTCCTAGTCACTCTTGTGATCTGTTGGAGGATCTATTGCCTTCCTCATCACAGTATGGTTTCTCATCAGTACTTCCTAAAGACAAAGACCTAGATTTTTGATGATGGTACCTTAGGTTTCACTATCATTATTGGTGAACTACTTTGCTTTAGTTTTTCAGTTTCACCTATTGATTGACAATCTGATGAGTTATTTCCATGTTCGACTTCAACACATCTATTCACATGGTAAGGATTGTATTGGTTCCCTTGGATTTTGATGAATACCTTAGGTTCACATATATAACCTAAGTTGCGCAAGACTATTTTATGATCAGTTACATGGCTTCCATATTTTGAAGACTCGTCATTGTATATTGTGGATTTTATCCACCTTTGTAATATATGTGGTCTTGTACCCATATCATATGGTGTAATAAAATATTGTAAAGGAGCTAGTGTTCCAATATATTGAACATGGAATCCTCATATATGATTTTGTATATGACATTGATATGTATTTGTTTCAAGTACTTCCTCTGCTACATTGAACATCTGTGTTCTCCAAGATAAATATTGCAATGTATTTCGACCATCACTTCCCTCTAACCTCACACATTGGGGGGCATCTATTATCAGCCAAAATGGCCCTTTTCCGTCTGAGTGCTGAAATCCATTATGTCGGTACACAAAAGGAAAATTAGGATTGAGTGTCCAAAACACTACATATGTGCATGACCATTGATGCATGATCTTCAGACCATCTTGATATATTTTTATTCTAGCTCTAGGGTTGCACATACGACTATGTGCATTGCAACTTGCGTGTCACATGCAACTATGCGCATTGCAACCCACGTGTACATTAAACACGCGAGTTAACTTTGAGCAACTAGCATGTCATACGTGCCTTGCTTATATAAACACTCATGTGTACCTTAATTCGACATTATAAATATAAATCGTGATTAGATAAGATTATTTGGGCCTTAATCCATAACTATCCCAACTGTCTCAACCATCCTAACCTTCGAAACCACTCTATTTCCCAATGTATAAATAGAGGCCTTGGGATGGGGCTAATCGAGGAATTCTAGAAGAGAAAATTTATGTTGGTGGTATACCTTCAGAGTCTTGGAGTAGCAAAAATCAGATTCCTCGGTTGCAGAGGAGTCCTTGTGCCAGAAGGTGGGTTGTGTTCTTACCTATCCACTATTTGTTAATAAAGAGAATTCTTCTTCCAATATTTGTATTGTGCTTGTCTCATGTATATTGGCTAATGAATGACTTCAATTATGATATTAATATGCATTTCATCTAACCTATGATATATACATGTATGAGATATTGCTTGAAGAATTGGGTCTTTGTAGGTGAAGGAAAGAATCCCTAGAATATTTGGAGAATATTTACATGAGAGAATACCAAGCCTGGATCAACCGACATAAACCTGGCAAGCCAAACTCTCTTCCTATTCTCATTTCAATTTCTGTAAAAGCTGATTGTCAAAACCCCAAAATTTCAAAAAATTTAAAACTTTTAAAATAACATAAAATCACATTAAAATGCAGTTGTTAACTGGTTGATTTGTTTATGCTATTTAAATTGTAACTGAATAATTATTTAAATACTCTGTACTTTGAAAATCATTTTTCTTTTCAGCTACTAATTATTTTTCTGTTTGAGACATAAGGTGGTTTGTCGTAAAGGGCTGGGCTTACTTAGCTTTCGAGCTAACGCAGCTGTTTCCTTCTGTTACAGGTATACAGGTAAGAAATAAGGTTCGATGCTAACAAGTCTCAGAAGTTTATAGTACAGATTTCTGCATACAAATTGATTAGTAAAGTTTATTCATGCTAGATAGAAATACCATGTTTCCCAAGGTATTATTTTTATTCTGCTGAAGTTTTTCCTTTGAGACTTAATACTAAGGAATTTGAATTCTATACATAGAGTTTAATAAGTCTACTTGTATCAAAATTATTACCTGTCCATACTGAAGATAAGTATAAGATTGCAATAATTACTTCTTACTTAACAACTAGCAAGGTAGGAAGATCATAACATCACCGGTTTATTTCTGTTAGTCAAAGACACAGTAATATTCCAAGTTTAAACTGCTTCTTATTTCATAATTTCAACTGATAAAATATTACTAATGTCGATCCATATTCTTTTACTTAAGTATTTACGCAAAACAAGTATTTCTTAATAATTTAAGAGTTGCATTCTTTTAGATCACTAACCCAGTTCAAGAGTATCATTTGGTTGAAAATCAAATGCTAATTGCATTAGTCCTAGACTCATCTCATTTGATCACTTTATAAAGTCCAAGATTAATTAACAATTAAGTAGGTGAAAAGAGCATCTAAGTTATCTATCATACTTTACTCATAATGCCTTTTTATAGAAAACTTGAGTTGGAAGAGTGACAAAATCAAATTGTCACCAAGAGGATGTTAGAACTATGACTAGGATGCATTATCTCTAACCATAAACATCTAATTTATGTACTAGGACAACCCATACAAATGTTGAGTATCTTTAATAGAAACACCATTAAATGTATATACTTCAAAGAGTAGATAGGTTTATTACTTCCTTTTTAAAAAGAAACAAAAATAGATGGTAACGTAGTTATGGTTACAACAACCTAACTACAACCCTAATCTATTCTTTTTAACTCTTAAACACATATACTAACTTCTATGCTTATGAGCACAAGGATAAACAATAATCAAACCCTAAGATTCTATAGCGTTGTGTGTTATTATAACCATATTCTAAGATTCTATAAACCCTTTGAAATAAACCTATCTCTAAGTTTAAGAAAACAAGACTATATAACAACCGTTATATAGTATGCAAGGTTTGAATATATAAGGACCAACGTTGCATGGTTTATATATTGAATTAAGCGCATGATTGAAATATAATGCAGGTTGTACTAAGGTTTGAACTCCTTATGAACCTTCCAACGATGACTTAATGGGAAGAAAAATCATTGGTTTTCAACTTTAGGGTGATAACCCCATGCAACAAATATTTAAAAGGCTACATGGTCGATTGGTATCCAAGCACTGGCACTATATTACGGTGAATCTAACCCTAAACTGCCATTCTTCCTTTGTTCACGGGCTTTTGGCCGCTCTGCAAACTTTTCAGGGCCATGCTGGTATTGTGTTGACCGCCAATGCTCCTTACACTACTCCTTCTCCTTGCGAGTTCAGATACTACACTGTGAGGGTTTTTAGAGTGTTTATATCATGTTGTTTTCCTCTGTGGAACCGCCATTGGTTTACTTGTCTCGGTTGATGACATTCCAACCCTTTTCTTGCACCCTCCAGTGGATTTATCCTTTCAAATATACATGGTTGTTTCTGTTAGCTGGTCGAGTGAAAAATGATAAGAAGAAAGCTGTGACGATAGGGGTTATCTGGGGTATCCTTGGTGCTATAGGGTTGAATGAAATACCATATGTTCTACCATCGAATGGCAACCTCCTCGCTGGAACAGGTCACGGCTTCACTTCGAGGGTTGCCAACTGATAAGGTAAAACACTAATTTTGTTATTATCAATGCACAGTAAATCTATATGTCATTATTTATCCTTTTATTTAAATGCTAACATTCGACTGTAAAATAATCTCCTTGCAGGTGAACCTTCTATGCTTCGTTGCCTTCATGGGCTCGGAAAATCCACACGACAGTAGCATTTTATATATCCACACTTCTTCTCGTTCCATAACCCATGAAGAAGTCCCCCCCCACCTCTTGGCACTAT
>LPNX010835735.1:0-12361 GCA_001517045.1 Pseudotsuga menziesii
ACTTGCAAAATAATTTAATATTTGTTATTAATATTTTATGAAATTATTATTTAAATTTTTGTTATATATAATTTACCTTTTATTTATTACTTATATAAATTTTGAAAATTATTTAATAAAAACCAATTAATATTAAATAAAAAACAAAAGACATGATTAATTATATAAATTAATTTATAATAATATGAACATAATAAATTATATAATATAACTATCTCAATAATATCACTATTTAAAAACATTAAAATACAAATAATATTATATTATGATATATAAAATGTTTAATTTGAATTACAATGTTAAAATTATATTATATTATAATATTGAATTTTTTAATGTAAATTATAATATAACAATCGAATATTTATATAAAAGATATTATAATATATATTTATATAAAAAATATTATAATATATATACATATTTAATTTACGTTATAATATATTATAATTTATTTATAATATATAAAAAATACTATAAAATGTGTAGATTCACCATTTGTGTTGGATAAGCTCTTAAAAAATGTTTATACAAATATAAATTAACATTAATATATAATAGAAAACATTCTATTAAAAATATTCTTACAAAATATCTCAACTCAATATTTAATATAAAGAAACATTCTATTAAAAAAATTGCTAACTTTAAGCATGAGCATATATTAAGAAACCTTCTATTCAAAAATTTGTTACAAAATACCTCCACTCAAACTCCCATTCCTATGTTTAATTTATTTTTTTTGCTTCGGTAAATATATTAATATTCTTCCCGAAGCTAATTTCTTATGAGTTTTCAAATTGAAAGTTTTTTCTTTTGGCTCAAAGTGAGACACATTAACATGCTTTTACCCTATGCTGAGCTTATTAATAGAGAAGTGGAATCGGTCTGGTGGTGGAAGGTCTTATGGAAGATGAAGTGTCCCCTAAAAACTAAAATCTTTAGTTGGTTCCTTCTTTCTGGTAAAGCATTGACCTGGGATGTTCTTTGTTTGAGGGGTAGAGAAGGTCCTCGAAGATGCTATTTATGCAAACAGAGCTGTGAATCCAATTTTCATATTTCAGTAGAATTTCCTTTTACTCAAGCTCTTTGGTCAATTATTGAGGATCATTTGAAATTTAACAATTTATGGCATGGTGATTCTCTATCTGTTTGTCTTAAAAACTGGTGTTTTCTATCAGATGTGGCACTTATCAAATCCCTGCCTATCATTGTTCTTTGGTTCATATGGAAAGCAAGAAACAGATCCTGTTTTGAGGATTTTGATACAACTCCTGCACAGGTATCAAGCTATAGCTTGGTTTTGTTGAAAAATTTACCACAGTCCTCATCTGTGGTCTCTATCAGATCAATTTTTGTGGAAGAAATTGATAAAACTTACCCATGGGGTTACTTTGATGGATCTGTAGCTAGGGATCCAATGATTTGTGGGGCTGGAGGTATTTTGTTCATAACTGATAGTCATTACGTTTTTTTCAAAGCAGGTTTAGGCTTGGGGACTAATAATTATGCAGAATTATGTGCACTTAAGCTCCTCCTTAGGCTGACCCGGAAGTATAATTTGGATAAAATTTAAGTTTTTGGGGATTCCCAGCTAGTTATCAATTGGGCATTGGGTAAGTATTGATTATTAAATCTTGAACTTGCCATGATTCTTCAAGATGTTCACTGTTTAGTTGACAGTCTTGATTTTGTGTCTTTCAAACACATTTATTGGGAACGAAATTTCAAAGCAGTTTCATTGGCTAAAGCAGGTGGCAGCATTCTTGTAGGATCTTGGGTTTCATGTGAACAGAGAGGGGCAGAAATTGTGGAATCATTTCAGGTTTTCTAGTTTCTGTGAGATGTCTGTTTCGCAGTTTATTTGACTCTTTTTCTCATGAGGGCTTCATGCATTCTGTGTTCTGCCAGATTCTTATGAATATTCTGCTGGTTATTATTTGGATATTTTCATGCTTGGGCATTGCTGGATTCCTGACTTTTGGCACCTTGATATATGATGCTATGGCTGATTTATTATGATTTTTTTTGGTGATATCAAGCAAACATTCTTAGAGCTTGACATGCGGGCTGATGGCCTCTTTGTTTTGGTGCTGAAATGGATATGAATTTCTTTTCTTTGGATGGCCTGGGATTGGCCAATTATTAGCTGCTGATTATTGATCAGCTTTGATTTTTTTTTCATTCATTTAGAGACTTTTTCAGCCAGCTAGTTTTGCTCTGGTTATGTTCTTGCTTGTTTCACCATCCGATATACAGTTATCTGACTTGAGTGATCAGGAATGATAAAAAAAGTCTGCTATGATCAGACTTATTTTTTTGATGTAGGGCTGTTCATTTTTGAACTCTTTTCTGTTGATAAGTGTTTGATAAACATTTGATGTTAATGGTTATTGTGCTCTTACTTGAGGCAAGTAACTGATTGTATTGACAACTTCTTACTTGGTTTTTTTTGTATAATGGACCATAAGGGCCATCTGTTGAATGTGAATAAAATATTTATGAATTTTTTCTTTGGAAAAAAGAAAAAAATTGTTTTGGATTTTGTGATAATTTTTTATTGGAATAGAAATTTTATTTTTCCAAAATTTAAAATTTGAAATGTTTAAATTATGTTAATGAATATATAAATAAATTTGTGAAGCTCAATTACCCAAAAACATCAAAATTATGCAAGTTTAACAACTACTATATTTTCTTTTAAATTAATTTAAAAATTCTAAAATACCTTAAATATGTAATCATAATTAATATTAAACCATATTATTAATTTTTTTAGTATAACTTACTACTATATATAATAAATTAATTTAATACTTATTGTATAAAAACATAATATTATTTTATTTAAATAATACATAAAAATTAATTAATTAACATTTATCCCAAAAGTAACAAAATAGTGTTTTTACTACCATCATAGGTAAGAATACTTATTCTAGCGATAACATAATTGTTTTTATTAGCATCACATGTTAATAATTTTGTACTTCATTCTTAATTCCTCAATTAAGACCATCTCAACTTCTTGGAGCAGTTTTTGATAGGTTAAATTATAGTATTATAAAATTATATTTTGTATTAATGTTTTGAACATGTATTTAAATGTTATTTATTATTAGTTTTATTATTTTTTGTAAGTTGATAAATTTAAGTTATATTGATTTTTAATATGGTGATTATACAAAATGAAACTTGTCTAAACCAATGATCAATTTCTTGAAACAAAATCTCCCATTGTAACTTTGATCAATCTTAATAGAATACTTGGAGATATTTTACTATTATTTTATCCACACAAGAATTTCAATTAGAGGTAAAATTCAGTTCATAGATTAGTTATAGTTTTTTACCTAGATTAGTTATAATTTTTTTATTAAATACATTTGTCCATTTGCATTCATAGTTTCTTCATACAAGATTTCCAATTATAAATTCTAAAAATTTCTAATATAGACTACATTTATATATCTTACTATTACTTTTTCACACAATAATTTTAATTAAAGACAAAATATAGACTATGGGTTAATTTTAGATGTTTTTCCAAAATAAATTTTTTAATTTACAATTTTTAGATTATTACAAATTTCATAAATTAAAAATATTTTACTTTAAACATTTTTCAAATTATCTAAACACTATATAAAATTATTAAAAAAATAATTTTTTATAAAAATATCATTACACATTTAATACTTAAAATTTAAAAATAATAAAATTAATTAACTTTTCATAAAACATTTTTTTAATATAATTTTATTTTTTATAAATATTATTATTATTTTTTACCTATATATCTTTTGTGCTTGTCCTTTGTCCTGAAGTTATATAATTTAATTTTTTTTATATTATTATTACGTTACACCCATATCCTTCCTTGTCTTGAAGTTAGAACTTCTGAGAAAAATATATATTCTTAACAATTAGAACTAAACCTTATCTGAACAATGAACCCTTTACCAAAGAAATATACCCTAATCTTTGGTATGGTAAAACAATGTCCAAATGGAGAAGCAACTGTTTTTAGTAGTTCAGAATTTTTAATTTAGTTAGATATTTTTATTTGAGATTTAGGGTGAACTAAAGTCTATATTTTTTTATGTATGAATGAAGAAGAGACAAATATCCTATCCACATTGATTTATGGTCGTCCTTTATAATTTAAAATAAACAATTATAAAAAATATATAAAAAATAACTGATAGACTGGTAGTAATGGAGGGATATTCATAATGAATGAATGGATACTCCACAAGAAAAATGACAATGAGAACATGTAGCTAGACATATATAACAGTTTAACTAAAGAAATATAAAAAATATAGCATCTCTATCCACATAATCCAGGAAGCAACAAACTATATAAATGTGCTAGTTGAGAAACATTAAAATTGTGATTTCATGTATGCATTCAAGGTAAGAGCTGTCTATTGAGCTGCAAAGCATTTAATATGGCTGCAGCAGGGTTGATGACCATTCAAGATTCAACGATCATCAAGCTTGCTACAGCCGCATTAAATGCTCTGCAGCTCAATAGATAGCTCTTTCCTGCATTCAAAGCCACCACTGTACTGCTCGATTTCAATGTTCTTTCAATGTTGATCATGTTGTGAATTTACAGGTGACAAGTTTTAAGTGTGGAGGTGTGGTGGTGGGATGCACATTCGATCATAGGGTTGCAGACGCGTACTCAGCCAATATGTTCTTCACTGCATGGTCTGACATCTCACGTAATGTTATTCCATCCCTCACTCCGACCTTCAGGCGCTCGCACTTGAACCCTCGACGTCCATACCATTACTCCCCTTCAATCGACGATCTATACGTCAAACTCTCCACAATTTCACTCCAAAACAATCACTCTTCCAATGGCCAAAGCGAGTCGCCGCCTCCTTCCCCTCCGCTGGCAAGCAAAATTTACTACCTGGAAGCAGAGAAGATCGAGGAATTGCAAGCTCTGGCTACCGGGAACGGCAAGAGACGAAGCAAACTGGAGGCGTTTTGCGCATATCTATGGCGCCTGGTTGCGGCCACAGTTGACGAGAAGGAGGCCAACTGTAAAATGGGAGTGGTGGTGGACGGCCGTTCTTGGCTACGCACACGGGGGCTGCCGCCCAATTACTTTGGAAACGTACTGTCCATTCCCTTTGCCGAAGCGGCGGCGGCGGAACTAATGGAGTCGAGTGAGTATAATTCCCAGAGCTGGGCAGCGGATTTGATCCATGGATGCATATCAGAAGCAGCGAGCGAAGAGCATTTTCAGAGCTTGATCGACTGGGTGGAGATGCAGAAGCCGGAGCCAGCTCTCGCTAGAATTTATTCAGGCAGTGGAGGAGACGAGGCTCCAGGGCCTTGTGTGGTGGTATCCTCTGGACTGCGGTTCTCTCTCTGTGACATGGATTTTGGATGGGGAAAAGCTTGGTTTGCAAGTTACCATTTCCCGTGGGGTTGCGAGGCCGGTTACGTAATGCCATTGCCCAGCCCTGCTGGAGACGGAAGCTGGATCGTGTACATGCATCTCTCCAACCATCTTCTTGATTCCATTGAAAGAAACCCTGAATTCTTGTTGCTTCCACTCAAACCAAACCTGGTCAACAATCTCTCTGCATAATTGGATCTTCAAACATGACAGCTGCAATACTTTGCTATAGTATCATATGTAGGTGATTATTTGTAATTGTATTTCTGGAAGCGTAGTATGTAAATGTATTTCTGGAAGCGTAGAGTATGCTGCACATGATTTCGAATAAAATACCAATGGGCATGGTAGCCCATGTTTCATAGATGACAGTATTGAAAGCTACACTACCATACCAGTATATAGGTTTTTTCTTTGTTATACTAACTAAATTTTAGGTTTTTCTTTGTTATAGTAACTAAATCTTTGTGATTGTGAGCTGATTTTTACCAAAGTCATTAACAGTACAGGTTTTTCACACCAACTGCAAAGAGGTTCGTACACTACCCTATCAGTATATAGTCTTTTCTTTGTTATCTTAACTAAATCATTCGAGTTGTTAGTTGGCTTTTAACAAAGACATCAATAGTAAAGGTTGGTCACACCAACGACAGAGAGTTTCCTTTGATTCGTGTCTTCAAATTACCGTAAGTGGGTAGTCTTTAGGGTAAACAATCTTATGATATACAATTAGGTTATACTTTGTGACCAACTTTTTGTTTTACTGTATTTTTAATGTTAAGTTATACCATTTTAGGTTATAATATGTGGCCAGTAAACATTAACTTTTATAAGGGTAATATTTAAAATTTTATAGGAAAATCTCCTTTATTTCCACCTCACCTCAGGGCAAATTTCACCTAATAAGGTTATAAAAAGGTTAGTAAAATTGATAATGATAATGTATAAATTTTTATGAATTAAGAATTTTATAATGGATAAATTTTATGAGCACAACTGAAAAATATTGTCATTAGCATTCATCTTAAATGGTACAAAGGAAGGTTGAAAGAGGAAAAAAAACATAACCTCATATAAGGAGGGTGCATGTTCAACCTAAGTTGAACTTGGGTTTTCTTGTTTTAAGTTGCCACCATATAGATAATGTCTTTTTGTTCTAAGTTGCCACCATATAGATAATGTATATGCCAACTTAATGTGTACATATTATTGGGTCTTTTTGTTCTAAGTTGCCACCACATAGATAATGTCTTCTTGTTCTAAGTTGTCACTGGATATAGATAATGTATATGCCAACTTAATGTGTACATACTATATTTTTCTTTAATTATAAAAGAAAAATTAGAATATTAATGTAGAATGGAATCCCAACAAGAGACATGTTATTGAAATAAAAATGGAAGCAACGTTCACATAGATAACAACCAAAAATTGAAGAAGACCCACAAGCCTACATCACACAAAAACTGCAAGCAATGTCAATCACATAATGAGAAAATATTATTCGAAGAGTAGTGGAAGACAAAGGAAAAGACATAATAAGACTCGGTGAAAGAACTCTACACCAAAGCAAGGAGTGAAGGAAAAATTCTCACAATAAATTGAATTTGAAATCAGCATAAGGTTTCCATATCAAAGAGAAGATCGATTTTAAAAAGTTCAAATCGTAAATATATTTAAGCTTTTAACCACTTTGTTAACATAACTAGTCATAAAGTATTTTGTTTAGAGTCTAGATGAATGGAATTACAGTTAACCATTTTGTTAACATACCTAGTCCTAAAGTATGTATTTGGAGTCTAGAGGAATGAACCTACCAGATGAAATGCACCATGCACCTGAAAATTGAAGCTTAGAATTTATATGGATAGTCATAAAAACAACAAATGGAATGAGCATAGAAAACCAATTCAATATTGCTAGTTTATGGCGCCAAAAGATGATGTCTCATGCAATAAGAAATTGCCAAGATCCTTCATTATAAACCTACTTATTCTATCGATGGAGCTTCATTCATTTTTTCCCTCATAATCATTTTTTGTGGCCTAGGGCACTGATGCTTATCGTTAGTTCCCTATGGTGTAGAGTATGTACACCTTTGTTGACTTTAGCAGTTGCATCACTACGTTGAGGGTGGTCCCTTCTTCCACAAACGAGAGGGTCTCATACACCAAATTGGTGTCTAGTTTGGTTGGGACCTTAAAAATACATTATTATTATTATTTGATCATCAAATGTGATATGCAACCAGTTTTGATGCTCAACTTTGCTTGTTTCTTCAACCTCGAATGACCAATGTTATGTTTGATTAATATTTAAACACTCGACAACCAGGTTGAGAAAGAAATAAATTGCAATAATTAATGCAACATAGATCATGCAATCATCGATTCAACATAGATCATTCATGTTGAAGGATATTGAAGAAAACATATTGTATTATGAGCAATGGGTTTTAAGTTCAATGTTGCACGTCACGAGTCACAACTCAAAACATTGGGTTTCTAGATCGATTCAACATAGATCATTCATGTTGAAGGATATTAAAGAAAACATATTGTATTATCAGCAATGGGTTTTAAGTCCAATATTGCACGTCACGAGTCACAACTCAAAACATTGGGTTTCTAGATCAACTTGGTGAAATGAAGCAAAAAAATTGAAGTCTAAGATTCATGACTCGACCAAAGAATCACCACAAATATTACAAACTCAAAGAAAACATAGAAACTCAAACTCTCAGCCAATTCAATGACCTAGAAACAAAATTGAATTAAAAAGGATAATTGGTTCCTTGGAGTGGTGACGATCAAGTATTTGGAGAATGCCAATACAATTGGAAAATGATATACACTCAATAAAGGGTAATATATGCTGGGATATTCATGGTTAGATTGGAATGTGATTATCAAAATTTGTAGAAAAGACAATTATTATGAAATAACTTTTTGGATACTCTCTATATGAACAAATATGTGGGAATCCTTACCTCAGCTCTACAAAGTATGGCTCCAATTGGAAATTGGTATGTAACTAAGCTTTTGAATTACATGAGAACCTTTGGTGGCACAAATGCTATTCATACAGTGGGAAAACATGTGTAACATATACTGAAAGATAAATCCTATCACATGACTATTCATAGTTTTAACGTGGCATTGGATGTAAAAACAAAAGAAATGGTATGTGGTCATATTCTATCACTATTGGTGTCTACGTCGACCTTTCTAATTGTGTTTATGCATGGAAAGAAACTAACAAGATAGAAACCTATCAAGTTAAGAAAGAATATTTCAAAATGTGTGCCCTCTAGTAGTTGTTAAGGATCATATTGCTTCAGAAGGCATATCTTGGGCTTACAATCACCAAAAGTGTCATGAGGAAGATTTCAAAATGGAAATATTTTGAGCATGTCTTGGAAAGGAAAATGTTAGCAATTGAAAATGAACAAACTCATAATGTCTCATTCAAACAGGCATGAAAGGGAATACACTCCATTAGAAACAAGCAATCTTCTACCCCGCTATAGAGCAAGCTAGGTGGTAATACTGAGATCACTACCAATAAGGAGGATATCAACACCCAAAACACTAGGAAATATATTTTTGGGGACATTGTCTAGGATAAATCTAGGGAATCCAAGCCTAGAGAAGTATTCATGAAGTACATAGGATCAACCGAAGACAAAATGCAAACAAAACAAAATCATATCTCAATGTGGTTGAAAACCTTCAAGTATGAGCATGGGGATTTCTCTTCGAAAAAAAGAAGAAAGTAGTGAGCAGATCAACACAACAAAAGAGGAAAACAAAAATGATTGATATTGTGATTGAAAAACTGAGAGTGTTATCATTGAGAGGAAATTAATGCATCCCATTGCAACAATGACATTGGGTAGATAAATAGCAGGATATGTTCAATCCAAAATTGTGGATGTGTTAAAGGAATTGTAGCTAAAGGACGAGGAAATGTGCAACCTAAAAAATAAAGTTGTATACTACAAGTTCTAAAGTTTTTAATAAACAACACAAAACTCTTCACTAACTATGAACTTTGTCTTATGTGTATGAATTATAGTTCTATAATATACTAAACCAATATAATTTTGATGCATTGAAATATCTTATGGATAGATATAAATATTTAATGAGAAGAATACTCTAAATCAATATAATTTTGATGCATTGAAATATCTTATGGATAGATATGAATCTTTAATGAGAAGAATACTCTAAAAATGTTTCACAAGGTATAACTTTTTCACTTAATTTTTTATTAAGTGGGTATTTTTTATTTTCAACATGAAATAATTGTTTTGACTGGCTCATTCCATAACCAACATATAAGTTTCATAAAGGAGTGATGCATCTTACTAGCATAATGCTTGATTATTTGTGATGTGAATATGCTTCTTACCAAAACTTTTTCCTTTTTTTCATGTAAAAAATAAAATATATCTCACTAAAAGTGCTCCATAGTCACGCCTTTCACATGACTTCCAAAAATTTCCCATCATTAAATCAAATATGGCTAACATGTGCGCATCTTAAAATTGTATGCCAAGATATAGCTTTACATCTCTATCACCAATAACATTTATATCAATTTCTATGCAATTGAAATAAAAGTATTTATATCCAGAACCAACAAACAGTTTTTGAGAACTTCAAAAACCTAGGGAGAAAAGACAAGTCAATGTTTTAAAATATAAAACAAAATGGTGTTTCATTCAAAATTATTTTATGATTCTTTTAAACCCATGGCTAAAATTTTAGATCATGGCCAACTCATAATAAAATCATACGGTTGTTGGATATGTCAAGTCGATGAAAGGATTTAGAGACTTTAGTTGCATGGCTCATTCAAGGTTTATGGAGTAAACACTAATGTTCCTATTTTCTGAAAACAAATTTGTGTATTGTCAATCGACAAAAGGAATCAAATATTATTTCATCTAGATGGAATCTTAGCTTCCCACCAAGCTTGCTTAGCGGGGCTTGTCATGCATAGAATGATAGGTGTAGAAGGGAGAGCATGGTCCAAAAATCGTTTGAAAGGAGGGTCCACTACCCTCCACCATTTTGGATTCAAAATTGTAATTATGGAAGAAAAAATGGAAAAAAAGAAGAAGAAAACAAAAATCCTAAGGTACTAAAGAATGAAAAATTACAAATCACTTATGGATCTATTCTGGCATAATTATTTGGCTTGTTTTAGAGTTCCGGTCCTAATCCTCTTCAAATCCAACTACAAATTAAGAAAGAAATTTGTTTCTCATGTAATTATGTCATGGGATCAAATCCTTGGTTAAAAAATTATCACCTTTAAATGAGGTTGAGAATTGAGGGTTTTACTTACCAAGGCCTATTATGCAAAGAAATTTCGTTGCAAGAGGAAATGGTTAACCATAAATAGTTTGAAAGGAATATCTACAAGGACCCGAGTGATCATACATAAACCCAAGCAAATTTCTTCCCAAAACTTGAATGACAAGATTCAGGAACATGATATAAGTGGTCAGGAAGGAAACACGGTACTAGAGGGCAATAAGGGTAAAATCTTGAATGAGAGGGAAGAAAGGGAGAAAACCCAAATGAGGGGATGTGAGAAAATCATAAAAACAAACCCAAACCCTGTAACATGGACAACAAAGAAGATGTGTGGCAAGTGCAATCAATAGGATAGTGGATGTTTGTTGGATGTTGGTTGGGCGGGACAATGGACGCATGTTGAGCACCTTGGAGTGATGGAAAATCTAGAAACGTTGTCATGGTAGTGTTCCCTTGGAGAAAAATGTTTATTGGCCTAAATATGTACATTGTTGGTCGATGATGTCGCCACTGGGATGTTGCAAGCTAATGTTGGTCACTTATGACGTGTTCATTGCAATGGACTTCCGGAAAAATAGAAATCTGAACGTCAAAAAGCAATATTAGAGGTACCTACACAACTTTTTAGAATATGGCGTAAGAATATGAAACATAGACAATTGGATTACCTTCTGGAACATATGACTTTTATTTATGGAAACCAAGTATAAATTTCCAAGAAAGAGGTTCTTCTAAGGTTGGTATGTTATTTGTTTCCCAAAAAATAATGAATATGTTTGTGTTGGCCCACGCGTTTGGAATGCAAATGGTGTAATTTTGTGAAAAAAATTATATGGAGCGTTATTTTTAGATAACAGGTGTGTCTAGTGCAGCATTATTTTTCCATATTTTTTTATGTTATATTTTTTTTTTAATTAAGGAAGTCAGTGATGCCCTAAAATGAAAAGGTTGAGCTTTGGTCCACGCCATCTTGGTCTTAACATAGTTATTGAATGATATTTTTTTTTAGGACGTAGGTCTTTGTGTCTTCTTGTGTGGGTTATTTTCCGTTTTCTAAATAGGTGAGCCAATCAAAAGTTATATCCGAAGCAAATAGCCAGCTACCTTTTGTGTTAGATTTACGTTAGTCCGTTTAAAATTAAATAAAAAAAATAGAAAAAGATAATAGCTTTAAATAAACATTACATATTCAGAATCTCCACATAGAGTTACACATGTGTGTGAATTTTCATTAGTAGTGGACAAGCGTGGCATATGCAAAATCATGCACGAAATAGGAGAAGTGGTACAAAACATGTTTTCTGTCATAAGATAGTCCAAACCACTTGGTTTGGCAACCCGAACCTAAAACCAAAGTATCCAAGTCATCCACCATGTAGGTTGGAAAAAAGGTACCCACCAAAATTCAAAATTTAAAGCAGCATGTATGCGCTACAAACATGCGTGCA
Source organism: Pseudotsuga menziesii (assembly GCA_001517045.1). Lineage (NCBI taxonomy): Eukaryota > Viridiplantae > Streptophyta > Pinopsida > Pinales > Pinaceae > Pseudotsuga > Pseudotsuga menziesii. Next base: position 12,201 of record LPNX010835735.1, read on the forward strand.
CGTAGTTTAAAAAATTAACGCGTACGCACTAAAAGCATGATCATGCTTCTGAGTGTGTATGCGTTAAACACGAGTGCACACATCTGTTTAGTATTTGAAACTTTGCTTTGTTTTCATTTTCAAGCATCTCAACCCCCCCTCTCCCTAATTGTAATCCTCCC